>BHDV01065659.1:4736-45151 GCA_005406045.1 Adoxophyes honmai
ACTGCGGTCGATGTAGGGAAGCTGGTTGATATCTCCAAGCAGTGTTACCTCGCTTGCTTTCGCGATCTGGGTAGCCAGGACTATGTGACACCATCCGTGTCGTCTTACCATAGCCTGGGGCAACATTCCGTAAGGTCTCCTAGAACGGTGTAAGCCCGCTCCAGGATTCCATCGTCGTCCATATTGTTGGTCACAACGACTATAGGATCCGAGTTCGGTACGGTGAAGACAAGCTTTCCCTCCTCCTTGGATCAATTCTCGTCTTGTTTCACGAGGCCACACGTTCCGCTGTAGGCTACCATATACGACTCCGAGATTTGTCCATGTATTACCATGGACTTTTCGCTGTCGTATACCTACCGCTGCCCCAGTTTCCTCCAGCAGCACTTGTAGCAGCCCCATAGATTTACTCCTATAGGCCTCTAAAATCTTGACGCACTCATCCAAATGGACTTTATGCGTCGCTCTCTGGTGACTGCTATGTACTCAAGTACTGCGTTGATCATGTGGTCACGTGGTTCAGCGGCTTGGATGAGATTAGGTGGGGTAACCTGCCCCATATCTACCCTCGTGAGCTTCTCCTTCGGCTGCTAGGCTAGCAACCTGTCACCAATAACCTGCCAGCTCAAAACTTAAAAACAATAGGATAGGAGTGACCACGTGTCGTGAAATAGTCGTGGTTTTGTCTATTTCACTTTCCGTGTGCTATCCCTACCACATTTGTAAACACAGGCGTTAGGAATACAGCATACATACAAACACATACATATTCTCACGCCTGTATTCGCAAGAGGGGTAAGCAGAGCACATGAATAAAAAAAATCCAGTGCCACGTTTAGCAATTTCAGCGTAACCAGATGGTTAAACGTGATATTGCAGTGACAGGTTTCTACCCCATCGCCCACAATACACTAACCCTTTCCCAAAGTCGTCTCTTACGACACCCACGGGAAGAAAGTGGGAGGTGCTATTCTAACCCGGCACCACACGGATCACTATAGTAATTCTGAAAAATATGATTATATACCTCAAAGTACTTTCACTGAAAATTACAGCGGATTTGGTATCATGGATAGTTATTTTTATACAACTCGACCAACTTATGAAGTTACAGTCGTCCGAAAAAACCGCTTCCACGCGGGTGGGCTGTAGCGCCATCACCATCGCCTTACCTTTCGCCGCTGTCTTCCTTTCCTCTTGTGTAGTTCCCGAAATCCCGGGAGCTCTCCCGGCAATTCCACGGATTGTTTTGGCAATTGAGGAGAGAAGAGAGGCTTTTTCTCTTCTTTTCTCCCTTGCCAACTCCGCTTCCCGCACCTTCCCCGCCTTATCCTCTTGGATCTTGTCCTGCAGCAGTTTGGATCCACTGGCCTCTGGTGTATAGTCCAGTTGATTCCCACTGCTAGTTTGTGGGCGCGCGTTGCCCTAGTCTCGTGGTCACGGTTTTAGATAACTGAAGTCTTAACCTCTGTTTTCGTAAACCACCACCTCGTGGTGCTTGGAAGCTTCAAGGGCACCTAGGTAGTCCCTTGATTCTCCCCTACAGTAGCACACGACCATGGCATCCACGCTGATCCTTCGAGGTGTTACACCTCCTTTATATCCCCTCTTGCCGATCGCCAACAGCACCTTACAGGCCATCACGAATTCGGTGACATCGATCCCCGCACTGCTCTACACGTTTGATCTTCGATTAACACCTCCGAAAGCTCATTGTAGAACTTCCGTTTCATTGCCCTGTCAGCATTGTCGTTGAGCAGCTTTCTCAATCCAGGGGAGACGAGGACGGTGTTTTTTGCGAGTGCGCTGCAGAAAGCAACGCCAATCCTTTCGGAATTGTCATCCATGAAGAACCTTACTGATCGCAACCGAATGCTGGGTCTTCCAGGCTCTCCATGGATGAAAAGATTCAAGAAATGTGTTTTTCGTACGGCAGGGGGCTCCTTGACGGCAATGTTCTCCGTCTCTTCTGTGGGGCCCTCCGTAAGCTGGTGGTTTTGGAGGCTACTATTTCTTGCAGTTGTTGTTGCCGCCACTGCTTCCATAAACGTGAGGACTTTTGGGCTCTGCATACTCAGTAGTTAGTGGTTGAAGATTACTACAAGAACTATTTTAAAGTTGATGATGAAAATATTTGTTTAAAAGTCCTTAACTTTGCGTACTAAAACTTGTATTCTCTGTTACTTAATCAAAAATGTCTTACACTTACCTGACTTAATTTGTAAGTTGGTTAAATTTCCTTAACAGAAATATTTTTTACTTCTTTATATCGATAATTTTACCTGTATTCTAAACATTTATTATTTGTCAATGGATCATTTTGCTTCAATAACAAATGTAAAATACTAGAGTTTAGTTAATTTTACATGTTTCAAAATTATAAAATTTTGTCACTAAGTAATTTTTACCTGTTTGTGATTATGGTGAAAATTTTACCTAGCGACAGTATTTCCTAAACTATTGAGAAATTTAATAATTCTTAAATGCTACTATATAAAGATTTAACACTTTATTTAAAATTCGTTGGAATCAAGTATCTACGACCAATAAGCGATTTTAGACGATTTTTTTTCCTAAAAAAAAAACTTTAAATCGCTCTACTGTAAAGTTGCCAATATGTCGCTTGGTCATTTTTGCCTTTCAACCGTCGATATGTATTAATTACTAATACAGAAGTTTAAAGTGTAAAGCCAATAGACAGTAATTACACCGGCTCTCTCTTCCTCCGCTTTGGAATACAGCAGTTCGATCACTGCTATTTTGTGGCAGGATTAGCAGATAATATATTGTAGTAGAGATCCGGACGGTGCTTGCACGAGGTTCTACCACCTGCATCTTGTCTTATTTTTTTGAATTAATTGTACGTTTCCCTAATTACATACATAAGCATTGATTTTTAGTTAAGAAACTTCATTTTAAATTTATTAAGTTTGGTCAGGAGATCATCCTATAAATTTGAACTAATTTCCTTTAGTAATTGAGTAAGTGGTGGCTAAAAAAAGAGTCCATTAAGTAGCCTACACACTGTCAATTAGGTAGATAAAGATCAGCAAATTAAAAAGCGACAGAATTAATTAATATGCGATGCTAATAAATACGAGGCAAGAATAACGAATTAATTTAGTACGTTATATCCAGTAGTTGGAAATGCTAGGCCGTTGACAGATCGCATGGCTGTGACAGTTGGCCATAATGAATTCCACAATTACATAGAGTTGGTTATTACTTGCAAATTTAACTGAACGTTCACTTAAATCCTCTTCCACCGTGATACAGTTGAATTCACGTTAGATTGGATGCAAAATAATGTGGTGAACTCCAATCCTTTGATACGATAAATCCGAGGATACTGACTATTAGCGGTACCAGTCGCATGCCTATAATATTATGAAATTGGAGAATAATTTGAAAATTGCGGAAAACAAATTGCTATTCACATTTTGCCCTTTCAATTCTTTTTGTTGTTATGGAAATGATGTTGCTTTGTTTTTGCGGTGATTTAACTTGATAATGGTGTAGTAGTAAACAACTGCGAACAGCCGTGTGATGTGACCTAAGTTCTGTCGAGCAGAAAGTCATAGGTTTGAGGCCAAGCACACAGTATTAAAGTTTTTCGGATGTTATGCTTCAATTTGTAGTAGATATATCAGCTAACAGACAACGAAAAAGGCCTAATATTTACAATTTTATAAAAAATATATTTAAAAAATCTGACAAATCCGTCTTTACAAGTATACAAATAAAAATCTATACACTGCAACTTAAAAGTGTTTCATCATCAGCCTATATACGACCCACTGCAGGGCACAGGTCTCCTCTCAGTATGAAAGAGCTTGGGCTATAGTTCCCACGCGGGCCCAGTGCGGATTGGGAACTTCACACACAGCGTTAAATTATTTCGTCACTGTGTGTAGGTTTCCTCGCGATGTTTTCCTTAACCGAATAAAAGTATTTATAATAATAAAATAACGTGACCCTTTCATGACGAATGGAAGCTTGTACCTAGCTTCATAAGTTTAATAACGGAAGAATGGTTGGTGATGGTGCAAAAAAATCAGTATTCTTTGTTTTAAATTAGTATAAGGTTTCGATTTGTAGTTTATTTTAGAAGTCCTATGAAATCATCATCAAAAAGCGT
The DNA here is from genome assembly GCA_005406045.1 of Adoxophyes honmai. Lineage (NCBI taxonomy): Eukaryota > Metazoa > Arthropoda > Insecta > Lepidoptera > Tortricidae > Adoxophyes > Adoxophyes honmai. The sequence goes on from BHDV01065659.1 coordinate 8,875, forward strand.
GAGTCTTGACAATTATCAGGTATTAAAGCTTCATTTAACAATCTGTTAAATCGCATAAAATACCATAAAACTAGTTCCACGATGAAAGCATAGTTCTTAAATCTGGAATCGCGGATGAGAGTTATACCCCGGGGAGGGAGCGCTGATAGAATTTCCCGCTCCACTCTATCACTGACTGAAAATTTAAAGGCAACATGAATGAATCTGGTGAGGTTAGTTTTAAGTTTACTTTTCAATTCAGGAACGTTAATCTCTGATGAATGTATAAAGAGGAATAGTTTCTTTCGGCGTAATCTTCCTGGCAGTCCTGTTTTTTCCGAAGTAAAATTAATAGGAATTTGAGTGTAGAATACATCAACAGATTTTTTTAAATATGAATCTGTAGGTTAATTACGGAAACACGCGTGCATCGACAGTCAATGATAGCTGATTCAAGCAATTACAAAACAATTAAAACAATATTCTGGTAACTATAGTTCTGAAAAGACAACCTTTTACTAAAATGATCCACCAACATGTCTATAAAACGTTTAGATGCACTTAATCCATATAGCTTTCCGCCCGCGGCATCGCCCGCGTGGAATCCTTATCCTTACTAGTTTGTTTGTTTGTTTGTTTGTTTGTTTGTTTGTTCCGCTTTCACGCCGTAACTACTGAACCGATTGCTTTGAAATTTTGCAGACGTAAAGATAGAAGTCCGGATTAAATAATAGGCTACTTTTTATCCCGGAAAAAATTGATGTTCCCGAGGGAAAAAAAAATGTAGTTTGCTTGATAGATCGATATCGATCGATGATAGATCGATATCAATCGATGACCGATCGATAGACGATAGATCGATGGCGCTGTGTGTCGTTTGAAACGAGAAGTTTTCTTATAGTTGTGCTTTATACCGCAATATAACCGAGTTCCACGCGGGCGTAGCCGCGGGTGGAAAGCTAGTTCGGTTATATTGCGGTATAAAGCGAACATTTTTTCGAGAAAATCAATTTTTTCCAGGATAAAAAGTGCCCTATTATTTAATCCGGACTTCTATCTTTACGTCTGCAAAATATCAAAGCAATCGGTTCAAATCAAATCAAATAATTTATTGTATTTATTTTCAGTAGCTACGGCGTGAAAGCGGGACAAACAAACAAACAAACAAACAGACTCACTTTCCAATTTATAATATTAGTAAGGATATCTATTACCCAAAGTAAAAGTAAAGGTCCGAGTGTTCGGCGCTTGTGGCCGCACTAAGTACTTAGATGATATCCTGGACATTTCATGTTACAGTGACATGGCTTAAATTTGAATGAAGAAAAACCTCTCACTTCCAATTTAACATTTCTATGTCAAATGTCCCCCACATCGTATACTAGTATAACGTCGGGTCCTCGGACGTTTACCTTCCCCCGAATTGCATTTCGAATCAAACCCCGCAACGCACTGCGCCTGCAGATAGTAGGTAAATAAGCCAAAATCGCAGTATCAGATACACGTCAGTTGCGGCTAACCGACGCTGAACGTGTCACGCGCAGCCTCTCGGTGCGTGAAATCCCGTTGCCCAGGTACAATACAGGGTGATAATGAAATACGTAACGAAATAAAATAATGATACTCAGAATCACTAACATAACACAATAGTAAATTAAAAAAAAAAACGCTTTTTTAATTTTTTTTAATCGGAAAATTCCCAAAAAAATAATGAATGTGCGCACGCGGTGCGCTAAAGGCTAAGGAAGGTGAAGGCGGGGCGCGGGACGGCGGTGTTAATACTGTTAGCACTTTTTAGGAAAACTTTGATGACACATATTTTTTTATTTACAAATGAAAATGAGAAATTACTCAAATTATATTTTTATTATCAAACAGGTATCTATGATATCGTTACGGTTTTCACTATCATCCTGTAGGTATAGGCAGAGTACGCCCACGTCTGCAAATAGGATGAATGACGCCACAGCGTTTGCTACTCGCGTGCACAAGAGAGGTGTAATTGAAAGTTAGAATCGCGTAATCTGCTGTTAGGGTGACGGTTATACTGGAGGTGCAAAATGGATTTTGTGTTTGCACTTAGTTTTTTATTTAGGAACAAACGGTTACGTTTCAACAATGACAATTGTGCCGTATGCCTTAAAAAACAACAGTTCCATTTGTTGGAAAATGAAAATGATACAAAAATAAGCTTGCGTCGTACAAAATAATTAGGTTCAAGTACATTTTCTTATCAACTGGGTTAGTATCATTTCATCTAAAATGCGGATAGTCTATGTCGCAACTGGTCGCATTAGTACTTCGTCTAAAAATGTAATTCTCATGTCGTCTAACTTGAAAGTGGTCTCAATGGCACATAGCCAAAATTGTACAAGGTCCGAATTGCACATGGTTTAAAGTTGCAAATGACTTAAATTGCAAATCGTTTAAAAGTTATTGGAGATCTGCATCTCTATGACTATGACAAAAAATGTTTTAAATGCTTACTGGGTTTTATCTAATAATCGTTTCCGCAGTGACACGGAGTATTATTGTACTATAAATTTATGACTAAATCAAAGCAAATGTTTAATTTTTACTACGGCATAATTTTATGAAAAATAGTATCCTACATTATACGGAGTTTGCAGCGTTCGCATGTGTCATCGTAAATTTAAGAACATTTATGGTTGGTTAAAATGAAACACGCTATTGATTTTGTCATTGTGCCACAATTATAAGTAGGTACAGTACATATTCTTATGTTTACGCTAAGTAGCCGATGTTAAAAGATTTCAAACTACACGATTAGTAATTTCAAACAGTATGATCAAATACAAAAAAAAAATCTGGCAGTGACGAATCTCTAATATTCGTTAAAATTTAATAATAAATTGAAATCTTCGAAGTCGGCATATAATTAATACAAAGATGATGCTTCAATTTAGATAAAATAGCTACTTACTTGAGCAGACGATTCAAGCTAATATACTCCAGGCAAGGATGGCCACTAATGGTATTCGATAGAGACTGTCCAAACATACGTATTTATTTTACAGCAGTATCTGAAAAAAGAACCAATAAAGAAGGAAGAAAAAACAAACGTCAGCTTCTTTTAAAAGTACTTTTGAAGTCGCCGCATGGGCATAACAAAATTCTTAGGTATAGTCCCAAAATGATTCCACGAGGTGGCCACCGTGTTCACCTTTGCATGTCAGTATGACGTTATTGGCTCCCGAATGATAACGTTAATGGAGGTCCAGTTTTAATGATCGTTTAGCTCTCGGATCGCCTATAAAAGAGATACGGACCTAATTTATTGCCATTGAGACGTTACCTTAAGTCGGCTGTTCTGGTTGATCCCACGCAAATCAGGCGCCGATGGCCTGTATTTATAAGAACAAGAGATGGACTGTTATCATGTTTATGTCTTTATTTTTTATTCTAATTTTACAGCTGCTCATTAAGTTGGCTCGAACAAAAGTTGACTAATGAAGGTTATGATGAACATGGTTTTCGTGGTACGTTATGAGACTGGCCTTTATTTTATTTGGAGCAACAGGTATTTACAGAACTGCAAATCGATCGACATTCTTGTATGGCGAGCGCTCGTAAAAGCAAGGTGTAAATTTAAAATAATAATTTGCTGTTACCATTTACGTTCGTCGCCGGCCTTAATTCGGCCGTTCTAAGATCCAGTAAAATAAATAACCGCAAAATTCAATTCAACAAACCGTTATAAAATAACCTGGAGGCAACAAAGTCAAATCGTTTTGCGCGGTTAGCCGCAACACTCTCTGTCAGGTAAGCGTGGATTTGAAAGTTTATGCTTAGACTTGTCGGTTTCAATCCTCCAATATTTCAAATAGCGCATCAGCGTGAACATTTTTAACGTACTATTTGCATACCTGTTGAGCCAACACACCGCTGTCTGCGAAATGGGAAATACATTATGAATTCATAGCATCTAAACCAACCTTGCACTTTAGTCTGTAGAATGTTGCAGTATCTGTATGTGATGTGTATGCAGCTGTTTGTGTCCTTTTAAGTTTTTTTAAATTCGTAGACTGTTATAGAAACGACTTCGTGATATTGTTTTGGTCTCAGCAGTTAATTGTTCTATTAGTTGAACTTAAAAGCCTTGTATAAAAAACCATTTTATTTGCATAGCCGTAGTACTTTTGCAAATGAGCCAGTACAAATGGTTCTGCATTTCACTTCTCGACGGGCCGTAACTACGCTTGCTCAGTAGACGTCTGTAATCTAGTCTGGACACTTGATTTATGTGTATCATTCAGGACCCAAGGTGCTTCGCCACGAGGGAAAATTCGAGATGCATTTATTCATTTCACAGAAATATAGTCATCATAGAAATATAGGCCTATGAAATACATAATAGTATAATTGACATTTTTGAAACTTCGTTTATTTCATTTTGTTTTGCCTCATAGTGAGTTTGCCGATCTCTTAACTGGCCGTCAATAAAACGCGAGTTTGATTTAGCTAAACCGTTGATAGCTCCTTTCCATCCAATCGCCGTAGGTAACAATCAAACAGCTTACGTTCGCTCGCTCCATTGTGCTTACTGTTTTCATTCAATCGTCTCTGTAGATTTTATCTCACTCAACGGGCTGTCGCCCTCTGACAAAAAGTTACTTTAAATTATTGCCACGCTATACGTTTCTGTGCGAGTCTTGAAAAAGTCCCCCGGCTGTCCCTAATACCCGACGAAACCAATTTGAATTCAATTTAGGTTTTTTTCGAGCAAGCTTTTGTTGGCTCTCAGTTGTGTTTACCTTATTCGATTTCTGTAATTTCATTCATAACAAACTGGATTTGGGGTTCGAAAAGCCCATCGGGGTTAACAGGGGCGTTTGAAATAATATTCTCTTTGATAAGAGCCGGTTGGTGCGGTGCCGTAAGTGGTGGGGGCCGCGTTATCGCGCCATGGACTCAAATGGGATTTGTCAATGTGAAGTGACAAAAACTAATTATGCTCCACACGGATTTGCTCGGCAAGGGGTAGCAGCCGATCGATTTCACTTCACGGACAGCTGTCGAAAGCAGGCGCGGTTGAGCATCACCTCCTGTTTACGTCAATCAGTAGGGAACTTCATAAACACTGCAGCGGTAAAACTCACAACAGAGCTTTCACGTCCAGTTACTACACAGTTCATTCAACTTGTCGCAAAAACAGTAACGATGCAAATGTATGCGTTTCTGTTAATCTCTTAACTTCGTACCGGCTCGCGTCGTTTATTTGTTCTTTTATCGGCAAAATGTAAATTGTCACTTAAGCATTAATGTTTTTGCAATGTAAATTGGCTAACGTTTTTAAATCTCCATTTTTATTGCGACACAAACGACGTTGTCTTCCATCGGATTTGGCGGTGTTAGTATGCGAGCCTCGTAACGACTTCTTTCTTTATAAAAGTAGGTTATTTCTAATCAATTAACGACAGAAAATATTAAGAATTTTCTCTACCAAGTTGATTTGGCAGATAATTTTATACATACTAAATAAGTTAAAGTTCGTTAAATAAATTGAAAAACACATAGCTCTTTTTTGTACTTTCTCAAATTATGGTACGATTAAGCTTGAACTTGTCCCAACTCAAAATTTAAATAAAAACCTGATCATTTTGAGCCATTATGATGTCAGCAAATGAGGAGGAAGTAATACATAACATGCACTGCCATGTATTTAACAGCCCCCTGCTATTTTTTCCACCATTTGATTAACTCTACAATATCTGTGTTTTATATCCCATAAATATTAAACGTGGGGCCAAACCAGCATTCACAGTACATACCAAATCAATCATTTCCGTAAATTATTAATAAATTCACTAAGCAGCTCGAACTTTTATACCCGTTTCACAATCGCCGAAGCTGTTATTCTTGCCACCATTTGCATTTTAAACGTCACTTAATTTTTAAAGAGTCGATTATAAATCTATATCTGTTTAAACGTGCGTGATTATGTTCATCAATTTGTCCGAAGTGTACAAGAACGGCGGTGTCCTGCTGAGCGGTGGGCCGAGACAAACAATAACACGGCTCCCCGCGGCTACTTATTGTCTCACGGCCGCATCGATTATAATCTCATCCCGGTGTTAATAGACCACTGACAAACCACTCTTTAGCCTTAATCGGAAACAGATACCGCCGCACTGAACAAACAACTCGACTACACCTATTCATCACTTCGCTAATACAAATTCGGTTATTTAGCTAGACGGTGAATAAACAATTGAATCGACGGCTTCGGAATAAATTTACGGGACACAAATTAGATTTTTCGCGTAAATAAAATACGTGTTAGGTCTCGGAGTTTTCTTTGGAAACATTATTCCGTGTCGTGGTAAATCGGTAATGAACCTATCAAGATTTTCTCTCGTGTTTCTTCGAATTTTCATTTTAACACGAAATTATCGTGAGACTCACTCATAATGACCTGAACGGAAGACTCAAACTAAGCTTAGCTCGATATGAAACACCCGAAATATACCTAGCTAAATGTAGGTATATTTCATATGCTCATTCGAACTGTAGGTAGCAATGATTGCTCTAACAAACCTACGCTCCTCATTAGTATTAAACGAGGTTGCGGTAACTTATTGGTGATTAGCGAAAATAATGAAGCCAGATACCCCCTAAGAAAAGCCGCGGGCGCTCTCTTGTTTGTCATTACAGCACATACATGAAACGATCCTGCCCTACCCACGGCGATTCCTTTTCTGTAACATTCGGACGTACTTCGCAAATTGGTTTTTTAATTATGCCTCGGGATTCTTTTATTCTTTTCATTCGTCTAATTTAGGGACTAATCCGGCTCGTTGTACCCCATTGCCTGGGGCGCCGCTTGCCCCTGTCTCTATTATACGGTTTATTATTAAAATGTACCCTCAGACGTAATTTGTCGGCCGTCTTAGACTTGACTTGTAAGGGGTTTAGGACAAGGTTAATGCTTCTCCTCCGCCACTACTATTAATGCAACGTCTTTGTATCCGTCTCTATGAATGAACTAGGTGACTGCGCTACTGAGTTTTTGTTTTAATTAGTAGTAGACGCAGAACGTTGTCACAGTAAATGTAATGAAGATTTACTTTGTCTAGCAGTGCAATATCACTTTGAGGATTATTGTAAATGGGTTCGATAGTACTCTCGACGAATCCTTACCGGGTATTCGTCATCATCAAACTTACTTTTTTCCGTGCTGTATGTGAACATTCCACGGAGTCACAAACTAACACGCGTAGAATTTTTCTGGTTGTTGTCACCTGTTTGCAATTCAATTAGTCAGAACTTAAAGTAAGTCCCTTTTTACAGGCAGGTTTAAAATAATAATGTGATTAGGCATATAATAAAATTAATAAAAAAAGAATGAAAAATGTTCCATTTATTTTTACATTTTTAACTCTTATAACTTTTACAAGTAATTCACGGACCAAAGTGCGGTAACATTAACTTAATAAAAAATAGAAGAGCGAATGTAACAAGTTTCAATAAAGTTGGCAACTAACACTCGAACGATATTGTAATATTGTAAACGAAACGTGACTTTTCAAAATGGTTTATTCGGCTCTTTAGACACTTTAACCAGACTTTCCATTTAGTTATTTTAAAATTATTGAAGCAGAAAGATTGTTTAGAAAGTTCAATTAAATTTCTGTTAGTAGTATTTCTAATAAAATTTGTAAAGAATAAAATATTGTACAAAGGACGTGTCTTAGTTTTCTTTAACTATAGCGGAGATGTTCGTTTTTAAAGTAAATAAACTTATCTTGAACAGTTTTATTGTTGTAATGGAAAGTTTTTATAATTGATGCTACAGTTATCATCATCATCATCATCATCATCAGTATATATTCGTCCACTGCTGGACATAGGACTCTCCTATGGCACGCCCCGCACGCCACTCAACACGGTCCTCCGTCTTTCTCTTCCAACCGCTCCCAGCCACCATGCGAATATCGTCGCTCCATCTTGCTACAGCTATAAGAACTCTTAACAGATTTCACCCACGTTAACACTACGAAAAAACTTCCCAAGCAAGTAACTCGCAGTCTATACAAACAAAATATTATCATATATTTTCTCAGTTATTAAAAGCAAACACTATAAATCAAATGGGAATAATCGAGCTTTGTTTCGCCTTGGGTCATTGTAATCAACTTAAGAGGTTTTTTTTGTCGAAGCTCAAATGTATTACGAAAGTTCTGCTCGTTCTTTTAATAAAGTTGACTTTCCTTAATGTTTCCAAGTTAGGTTGAGTGCTTGAGTTATAAAAGATCACGTATTGTGACCGCGACATGGTTCATTAGTTTTTGTTAGATTGAGGTGTGCCGTTACATTCTTTGCATTTATAAGTAGTTTTTGAATGGCAGCATCAAGAAATTAAGCGAAATGTGGCGCGCTTGGTTTTTTCGTGCACTATTTCTCGTGTTACAAGTACACGAGTTTAATTTTAAATACTAAATTACTGTCTTAACTTTACTTAATTAATTGCTATTGCTTAGCCTCTTTATTACAAGCTTTTGATTTCATTTCACCTTACCTGATAATATTATGTCTTTGTCTATATTTAATCAAATTTAGCAAGTTTAATTTGATATCCCAATTAAATTTTGTATACTTATGGAAATATAACAATCTCATGGTACAGTCTGGACTGAGAGAACCGGGGGTTCTTTGTCAGTGGATAGCAATAAGTCTATTCATAGTATCCAAACAAACCTACGACCGTCATGCCTGTATTTTTCCAAATGGGCTAAGCAAAACACACGAAACGCTTCATGGCATAACAATGGCTACCTCACATTTCGTAATCGCTTTTACCATATTTTAAAGATTTTAACCCTTAATTTCACTTTGTATGGTATGCCATACATACCACGAGACTATCTTTTTTCTATTTTTTATAGGACAACAACGAGACAATGAGATTTGAAAGCTAGTTTTGTTCTTAATGCTGCTACTTTAAGGGTTAAGTTAAGAGGTAGTACAACAATGAAAGATTGCAAGTCTGTCGCCTAAATTAAACCTTAACATTTTTCCTTAGTCGCCTCTTAGTAGCTCCTTAGTAGTTCCTTAATAGTTACCCCATGAGGTGTATCTAAGTTTACATACACCTCATGGGGTGCGAAAAGTACAGGGTTTTTGTACCGAAAATTATTATTTTACTGGTTAGTTTATCTTCACTTTCACAAACTATTTCCAATGCAAGCTTACCTGCGGCAACAATAATAAAGAGCATGTGCGCCATAAAATCAACAAACCTATTACAAATAGCCGTGGGACAAAATATGGAGCGGTATTTGGTGTTACTATCCGCAGGCACGTTAATTAATTCTTAAGGTAATCCAGTTTATCGTTGGTCTGTTATCAGTGATCTGTGCCACGTCACTAGATCCGATATTAAGATTGTTAATACTATGTAACAAGTGGAACGGGCATTTATCCTGCGCACGCTATCATGTTTGAAAGCTGCTGCGAAGCGGGAAATCGCGTTTCACATACATCACGCCTATATTCCCTAATGCAGTGGTTCCCAACCTATGGTCCGTGGACCACTCGTGGCCCGCTGAAGCCAAAATATGGTCCGCGAATTAATTTACATTTGGCGCCGTCGGCCGACATACAATGAGTGAATTTTATTATAGCTACATTGTGGGCCCTGCCAACAAGACTAATATTAAAGTGGTCCCTGACCAAGAAAAGGTTGGGGAACCCTGCCCTAATGGGATGATAGACAGAGTATACGAAACGTAACAATCGTGCGCCCGCAGTCAAACCATGACTATTTCACGTTCCGCTACAACTTTTAGCATCTTCTTAGGTTTTAGGTGATAGGTGTAATATAGTGACTGGATGTTAGTCTGTCACCTAACACATACCTAAACCTAGTCACAACCTAACCACATCCTTCGTAGTCGCCACTTACGACACCCACGGAAGGAATAGAGGCGAGTAATTATAAATCCGACAGCTTAAAAGGATCGCAACGATATTATTACAAAGATTGTGATAAAAATTTACGTACGTATCTAAATCAATAAAAAACTAAAAGCGTAAGTGAGGGAAATAGATCCTCATTTTCATTATGTAGATGAGAAGACAAAATAATGTGCAGTTACCAGCACCAATATCGGACACAATAAGGGTGGATAAATATCTGATACGACTCTATTACTAGTGGCAGTAGGACGTGTCAGATATTTTTGCACGCTTCACTTTGACAAATGTTATTGCTGCTGACTGTACTTACATATATCATCTGGCACTGCTTCAGACCAATACCATTCATTATTTAAATTACTGTGTCTTTTGCGGACATCATTTTATGGCATCTTAAGCTCCACGCAAATATGTAAATGATATTAAGAGAGTAATTAAATGCTGCTTTGAACCGCCGCCAAACATAATTATAACGATTATTGCAAGATTGCAACATTATAAGCAGCAGGGCTATAAATTGATAATATTCATAGATAGAAATGAGCTAAATGCAATGTTCTTTGACTAAGCATAGTCAAATGAGATTCCAGTACATTAGGTATTTATACGATTACATTTTAATGTGAAATGGGGCGCTAAACTTAATGCTAAGCAAACAAGAATATATTACGTATTGTGAATATACTTTACTTTTATAAGTCCGTTTTGTTGGAATATCCAACTGAAACACAAGTAAAATATAATACCTACAGCTTTTATTTTAAACTAAAATTATTAAATATTCTTTATCGAATTCATGGGTCATCATAACTATTATTTCGTAGCCAAGAAATTTAACTGCTAATTTTTATTTTCTTGAAAAGCTGGAAACAAATCGTTTTATTTTGTTAAGCCAATATCAAATTTACGTTATTAAAATCAGGTTAAATTCAACACGTAAAAGCTTTCAATGAATGTAACTTTAAAACGAATTAAAATCAGATCGGTATTTTATTAACCTTAAAAATATCAGGCGCCAGTTTGACCCAAATCAATTTTCTTTATACGGCTAACCAAATAAATACGTTTGTCTTAAAGTAGCTTATTTTAAGGGCGACGTAGCTTGACACTTTATTTAACTTAACACTAAGTTAATTGGCTATAAATTAAGTTCTGACTTAAAGGCACCACCTTGCCCGCTCTCTTACATTCGAGTTAGTTTTAAGGACAACATTTTGAGCTCTAATTACGCTTCGTCCTTGTTTTCATCTACGTTTTATTTTGTTTAACGAATGCCCGAATTATTTTCTTTTTAGGAAAGACAGAAACTTTTTAGTGTAGGTCAGATTAGGCTTTTAATTTACTGACAAGTGTTGCAGTTAAGTCGGTTTTTAATTTAGCTTACAAACGCTGTAAAACGGCATTTCACCAGCAAAATAATCGCCATGGATTTAATTGCAGTGTATTCTCGCTTTAACACCTTACCGGAATATTAGCTCAGATGTACGTGACATCGCATCGGTAAACAAAAGACAACACCCAGAATAGAGCATTACGTATTACGTTAACACACGTTGGTAACTACACCGCGCCAAGTGCTCGTGTGAAGTGTAACATTGTACAGCGGTATGGGTAACAAAGTGATTTACTGCTATAAACTGCTACAGACCAAAGTAACAAGCGACCAGCTACTTGAGTTGGAGATGCTGGGGAGACTAAATTCACAATTAACAGTAGCAGGGTTAAGCCCCTTCGTGACACAGCAATGCATCTTCTTCTCTGTTATCTGCCCCGCGCACCTGTCGCTAAGTCCGGACTTTGTTTGCGGCGTCGTGCCCGCCTCTCTCTAATTAGCCTCTCTGATGACTCTCTGAGTTCATTAATTATAACACAAACCGCGGTTTGATGCGGACAAACAACTTAAAAAAACTTTGATAACCTCTCTGGAAGCTTTGAAGAACATCTGTCGCCTCGGAACGGGGGAGTTTTGTACGTGCCGAAAAAAGGAAGCTTCTAGCGCTTTTTTAACTCCTTTGAGACTGAGATTCTACGAGTACCTAATTATTGTGTACAGGGATGATGACATTTCAGACCTGAACACATTTTTCATTGTTAAAATTCTTTGTGTGAGAACTCTTTAAAAAAATGACGTTGCATCAAAAAAACAAAACTCACTAGCAAAGAAACGTACTCAAAACAACGAAGACTTAGCTTTGATCCAATAGAACGTTTATTTCAAAAGGCTGAAGTCAATGAACATTTCAAAGCCGAATTATTTCATAATTAAAACTGACGTATCAACACGAAACATACTTCATTAAATTGAAGGCAAGTTCTCAAGAGCCACTGATCTCATCGTGACTCAGCTGTGCCGCTCGCATCCATTTTTTACCTAATAAAATGAAGTCGATCTTTCCGACGGGATCATCGACAAAACAACTCGAGTCATCCACTTTATTAATTACGTTACAAACTTTATTAATCACAATTTGTCGAAAGTTAATTTTAACAACACATTTTGTTTGTTGTGCTAACATTTCGTAAATAACATTATAAGGCCGTTGTTACGGCATATTTTCCTTAAGCAATGTTTTACTTGAACGCGAAATGTAGGAAAAAGTATTTCAATGTGTACAAATTCTTAACGCTTCGTGATTTACGCCTTAAACGGAATCTCTCCCATGAAATATGAGTTCTTTTACTGGGCGACAGCTGCTAACAATGCAGCTTTCTCTTTGTCTCATGTCGTAGGCGGACTTATTATACCAATCGTCCTAAGGATGGAATCATACGTAGTTTTTTTGGAGATAATTTTTAACAAATTATCCGACATAAATTTGGCTTTAAGTTATGAATAAATTTAAGTCATAGAAGGATACTATTAGGGATCTTTAGTAGATAATCTCAAATCAAGTGAAGCATGCACCGTTTTTAAATGTCTTCGCTCCTAATGCGATATTAATCACGATCACATTTATTTGATATCCGAACGCCGACGCAATCGCCTGCGATCGCAGGCGCAGCGACACGTCGCGCTTGACGTCCCGAACTCAAAACAATAATAAGCCTCGGTGCTTTTATTTTTCTTAATAAATTATTCATATCATAATCCAAGTGATGGAAGCGATCGTAAGGCTGCGTTCCGCCGACTCATCCGACAGGTCTAATTTAATGCTTGCATTTATTATTGGTAATGGAATTAACCGCGCCCGATTATCATATAATTTGATGGACTCACTATCTCCCGATCGCGGTGCGCCACTGTACTTATAAAAAAGCTACCCGGGCCGCAGAGGACGTGGTCATTACGCCTAATTATTGTTATCTTTATGGTAGCAATCGGTCTGCCAGGTCCGTTTAGAGCCGGCTTCGATAAGACGCCGGCATAATGCGAAACCTTTGTCATTTTACGTCCCCTTAAAAATATTTTACGTTTTTTACGACGATTTCGGTGAATTAAGATTTTTTTGTAGGTAATAATATGAGTTGCCCGGTTTACTTTACCTTCATTAAATGCAATGATATGGATATTCCGTCTCTTTTTGATTAAAATTTCTCAACAAGTTGCCGCATGAGTGCGTGATATTTTATTCTCATAATGGAATTTCATCTCTCGCTGCTTTTATTTTCAATTTATCTTTACGCATTGCTTTAAAAACCGGGACGTAATTACTTAGCTTTGAAACATTCATTTTTCGCTCAATATACCTGAACGAGGCCATTTCACATTCAAGTCATACAAAGTAGTCCGTTTCTGCAAATCCATCGTTTAAATTAGAGGTTCAAGCGTGCTTAGTCACGTACCCTGCGTTCTAGACCATTTGCGTACGCGTTTAAGAAACAAGCGAACAGCGGCAAATATTAAAGACCTTTTTCGTTCTAAATTTCGTGTAAAAGCGCTATTCCTGATCAATCGCAAGAGACTAAATAAATTTTACAAGAGTCAAAATCTAATTTTTTGAAACTATATTGATCCTCAAAAGTCTTTCTGTGACGTCATGCGACGATGTTGAAAATTAATGTTGTAACTTGAACGGTGGCAGAAGAGAGAGTAGTTTAAAATCAGGAGCAGAGGAACTAACGGACGCTCGATTTGGGCGTAGCTAAACCGAGCAGCTGCTTTGGACGTGACCACGAAACCAAGCAGGTTAATGATGGGGCATTAAAATAATATTTGGCAGGAAGTTACTCCATTTCAATTTTGGTAATGCTGACCAAAAAGGATTTTTTAACTTATTTATCAAAAATATTTTAGTCATTGGTTTCAAAATCGTTGGCTTTAGAAAACATGATTCAAAGCTTGAATGAACTACTTATTCCAAATGAACCAGAAACAAATCAATCAACTTAGCACAGAAGAAGAGTTTTTTTTATGGGTAACCAGCAATAAACTAAAGAGGGAAACTTTTTGTTTGTAAAACATCAACGATCTCCAGCCAGCTTTATCATTCCAAATTTAAAACTCGAAACAACTGGCTAGAAAAATGATCGTATAAATTCTTTTTTTGAAGACGTACCTAAGTGTGAAGTGATTAATCGGCGTAGCGGCTGGGACACATGCGACGGGGTGTTATTTCGGAAAGAATGCCGGGAACGTGCTTCCACGCTGACCCCCAGCGAGTAACAAATGCCCCGTGCGACGGAACGGATATCGCCCATTCGTTATACGATCGCTCATTTGAATTTGGATTTGTGTCTCAATTTCGTACGGTCCGATACAACCGAAATGTATGGCCCAACCTTAATCAGGATCGTTTGGAAGCGTATGGATGCGTTTTACGGTAAAGAAACCAAGAATAGGTCCTGTAACTAATTGCGATGTGGCCGAGTTGTTCGTTTTGTAGCTACCGAAACGTCATTAAATTTCACGGCAGCCGCCTCAAACTGCCTGTCCGCCATGACAATTTTCTGCACTTTCTTACAGTTTTAAAGTAAAATAATCACCCAACAATTACAGCAGAACGGACGTAAATCGGCGCACAACCAGAGCAGTCGTTATTGTTTTTAGGTAAAGGTGGATTTTGCATGAGAGTATTTAAAATTTTCGTACCGTGCCGGCATTGTGTGGTGGAGGAAGCCGGAAACCATTATGGCGCCACATGCTCGGAGTGTCACACGAGTTTCGGCGCTCCGCCGTCAAAGGTCCCTTACATAAAGCCGCAGATAATATTTTCCGAGCTTATGTTGCATTTTCTTTTTAAACTTAAAGGCTAGAAGACTTCCTTGGATAACGATTATGATATCGTGCACGCGAACTTCCAATTTTGCCATGGAAAATGAAAATAAATCTGAGGGATACAATTCCTAATAGACTTGGAAATTTCTGCCTCGACCACAACACGTAGCAGTCGCCAGTACTACTGGTATTTATGCATTTCTATGAAGCATTAAGTTGATGACATGACGTGACCTGTCGCAGGCTATAAAATATATAAAAAGTGCATAGGTAGATACAAAAAGTGATTTCAACGACATATCATTTGCTGCCGCGTGCGGCCGAGATTGAAATCCTATCATTAAGCTTTTTTAAATAACTTTTTAAACATAATGCTCAGGGGATGCCATCCTATTTTTATAGTTCCCGTCGTATCATTTAACCATTTTAGGCGTCTAATGAATTTGTCACAACGCTACTCTAAATAAAATGCTGTCATCGCCTCAGACGTTTTAAAAAATCAAGGCTTTAACGATGTCGTCACTCCATAAAATTTATTGTTTTGATAGTTTTACGAGGCTTGATTTGTAACAATTTTAGCACCTCTGAATATTTAGAACTCAGACTTGTAAATGTAACTGATAGTCATCTTAATGTTTTGCTTTAAATAGACGATGTTAAATTTATAGAATAATTCCCAGCTAGAGCATAATAATGGGGCCTGTTTCCATTCCAAATTTATTGTCTTAGAAGTTTATTTAAGACTGAAATGATTTACTTTACCAACGGCTGTTTGGTGTAAGAACCTAAATAAGAAATTGAAGGCTCATGCCGTGAAATTGGCCGAGGAATCCTAGGACTTTTTAGTTTAAGTATGTCAAACGTGTTGGTACTTCCTTTTTGACACAAACTAACACTACTTACTAACTTGTAAACAAATAACAATAATTATACTCCTAAGTAACGCATTAAATAACAACGGTGACAGATGTCCTAAACGAATTCTTAAAGTTTTTGTTGATACCATCTAATAACATTGTTGTGCTTTTGTCACACAATAGTTGCTGATAATATCTCTAACATGTTTTACTTTGAAAAACAAAATGCGAGTTTTTAGGATTCCATCGCGAAAGAACGGATGAAAGAACCAAATGGGTATTAGGTACCTATGTATAAGTTGCTCATACTCTGCCTACCTTATTTCGGGTAGGTATACAGGCGTGACGTTCATGGGTGTGTGTATTAAAACGTTCAAGGCCCTGCGCAGACGACAGACTATCCACGACGGACTTTTTAGTCTGTGAAAATAGAACCTATGGAATTATATGCAGTAACGCACACGACGGGCAAAAAGTCCGGCGCACAATGCATACAATCTACGCAGATTTTTTGTGCGCCGCAGACACGATCGCACAAAAAGTATGTCATCTGCGCTGCCCCCAAATGGTACTTTATTTGACCCCCTAAAAAAGGAGTAGGTTTAATTTTGTGATTTCTAGAAATCGTACAGTAAACTAGGTTCTGTTTTTTTTTATTTCCAGGTCAAATTAGTATTTGCCGTCAATTAGTTTAAGTTGTTGATATTAAACTATGATTTGGAATTTTCTACCCAATTTCTTATACTTAAAGAAAAGTAATGAAATACCTTTTCTTCTCCCTACTTATCCTGGTCCTGATATTTCAGACACCGAAGCTTAATCAATGTCAATCTGACGCTTAGCAATACTGTAACATGTACCTTCAAAAGTTACCAAATGTGGATGAATATGGTAGCTCATCCTATAGTAAAAAAATGCTTAAAAAAGGGTCCAAATGCAACCAAGCTCGGTTCGCGCTTAACTATTTATTTACATTAACAGGGTGTTCGTCAAACACCCCTTCTCACGTCAATCGACGGATATCGGAGCGTACTTCCGCGGGTCACAATGGTGAACTATAATGAGTCGTTACTGTATTACAGTTTGTTATGTCACGGTCAACGGTGGCTGTTAAGGAGTAGACAAGTTTTTTATTACCTAATAAGACCCTGTGTACATAATTTTGTACAAAACGTCAGAGTAAAATTTTACTTTGTTTGAGTGACAGCGAACGTCAGGTTTTACGTTTCTTAGATTTAAAGTATCTTGAAATGTTATTATTATTTTGCTCTTGACTTGTTTTATGTAAAATAGTCGTTTCAGTACTGGTTTCTACATACCTTTCTTGTTGTCAGTGTCGCATCAGTTTGGTAAGCCATCAACAACAGTGTTACACCAGTATGCAATGTACGAAATTGCCTATGATGATGATGTGATGAGTAATGCCTTTGAATGATGCCCGGGCTTGATTATTTTTCTAATCTCAGAATACGAAATTTGTTCCAGGTGACTGCTTTTTAAAAAGAGTATTTAAAACGCAGTTAAATAAATCTAGTCTTACGTGGATGTCATAAGAGTCGACTAAGAAAATATGTTGGGGTATATTTTAGGCGATATTATTATGTTACCAACCTGTCACTAGATGGCGTTGCAATGAGCTCTGCCTACCCTCCTTAGGAATACAGGTGTCATGTGTGTGTGTCAATCAGTAAAATAGTATGAACAACATTTTATTAATTGAAATATAGAAGGAATGAAAAAAGGAAGGAATTTCTCGTGTGAGTAAGCAAACGGTGTTTAAATTGATTAAAAGTAATATAAGTAAATAAATCCAACTCACACCCGCTGGGCGGTGTGAAGGCGCCTTAACCAACAGGTACTATGCTTTAACTAATACACCGCGAGCCACAGCTTATCTCAGCGCCAGCATTTGAGCTAATAAAATGCTCGATTAAGAACTTTTGAAAATCGCAAGCGGATGTATAAGTGACTGACGTCAATGTATAAGTGACTGACGTCAGTGACTGTCAATTATTATTTTCTTCTCCTCCGATAAATCAATATAAAAAGATCTGAGAAATTATGTATGTTATAAATGTCATGACATATGAGAAACAGATTGCGACATGCTTTGGGCAAATTTGTGACCAAATTTCGGTTTCTGAAGTTTCTAATTGCAAAAGTCTTTATTTAGTAAAAACAATGGATCTTTGTTTGAAAGATCATACAGTCGCATCATAGTAATGTATCCTTTTACTACTTAACGGGTAATATAAAAAGTGCCCTCGCTGTGTTTAGCCCTGTGCTCCACCGAACAGACTTCCGTGACCAATCGTGACGGATAAGACTAATTTATCAAACAGTGCTTCAATTTTATAATAACTCGCAGGTTGCGTGTGTGACAGAATATTCTATTACTCGCACCTAGACGATTAATCTTCAACTACGTTATTACTGTCTGGCGTGAATTAATAGCTGTTTGTTAAGTTCTTTCAGGACCGTGTTAATTCTATAATGCGGTGGCCCTAATTGCTTGATGCAGTTAGTTGCAGTTTGTGCTACTTTCATATGGAATTGTGGTTTTCTTTGGCTGTTTGAAGTTAACTAAAAACTGTACATTTCATAGTTACATATATTTAGTCGTATGCGCGTTATATAAAGGCAATTATTAAAAATAAAGAAGAGAACAGATTTAAAAATGTGTGGTGAAAATGTGAGTAGTTGTGAACCTCTGTCAGTCGCGTTTAGCAGTCGCGCTGAAAAAGCAGCGGAGCGCAGTGCGTTTTTATCCGCAGTCGTGGCAAGTTGCTCTCTATAATGGGTTAGGAATTGAACAGAAATACGTCGAGTTAATCTCGGTATAAAGATTTGAGTGTATCCGTTTTATCTCACAATGAGTTGACGGAAGTAAGATTCAGTTCAAATATTGAAAAACTCAACAATATCATGGAACAATATAAAGTGTAAGGACATAAATCGATTTCAAGACGACGATAACAGTTAGACCTACAGCTCATACTGGAAAGAGTATCATCATGTTCAATTTTACAATCATGTCCGTATCTTGATCCTTCCCTGGTACCCATAAATTAATACAGCATCATGCATATAATAATGGATTCGAATAGAAGATCTTAGCTCCCAATAAAGTTTACGATTGGTAACATCTAGATTCAACCAGACCCGACCTTTATGGGTCCGGTAGGTATAAAATGGGGGATAATTCCGAGCCATCTAACAAGAGAGCTTTTCCCTTGTATTTATTGCACTAATAAATATTTATGTCATAATCCGAAGTAATGGCAGCGACGGATCACTGTATGCGTCCTATTCTACTCATTTCATAGTTGCACCTCGTAAACAGTACACAAACTGGCTTGAAAGCAACCACAGACGGGAAACGCCCAGTACTAAATTGGTTGCTCGACTGGCAGTCCGCTAAACAACAGTTGGTATAAATTTTGATACAATTTTTAGTAGCGTGCGTTGTAAGTGTGAAGACTAGTCGGTTCGGTCTATAGGTAATGGAATTAACCGAGACCGATTATCATATAATTTGATGGACGTGCTATCTCCACATCTGAGAAGTGAGGCTGCAATTCGAGTAAAAAGCCCTCGGCTACCGACCGGCCGCCTATTAGATCTAATTATAGTTATATTGTATGCTTTTTTTGTTGAATAATTGCATAATGAAGGAGACATTTTTTTATCAAATAAAATAACTATTACACATTATGTTGGATGCATATCATGCATTATGGCTTGAGGGAGAATTATAGCCCATTATTTTATGTATGAGTAGCTATCACGGTGACATTTCGCGAAGGAAACGAAGGCACAGGTAATTGGTTCGTGAACTATTAGCATCTGTTGTGGTGTACAGAATTACTTACATCAGCATTTCAAAATTTTTGTAAACGTACAGTTGAAAACATTGAATCGTGCCGTGTGTGATTTATCTCTGGAAGATAAGACGATATTAAAATAAAGTAACGCGATACTCTAACTTACTTCCTATATTTTTTTGAAACACTTCATATTTTTTATTAGTGTCGCCTTTAAATAAAAGCCGAACACTTAAACAGATTGCAAAAGATTTTAAAGTGAGTGATCAATTGATAGTCAGTGCAGTCTAACCATCTTGATAGCATCTTGGGAAGCAAAGTCCATCCCGCTGTATAACGGTAGCTGAGTAGTAAAAGAAACTAGACCAAGGAGAACAATTCCAAGGAAAGATTTAAAGCAAGAGGTATAGCAGTGCCCGCGGACGCAGTAATAAGCGTTGTCAGTTGCCCAAGGAGCTGTTAAATTGCTTTTGTCAGATTAAGGAAATATTCTGTACAATTTTAATGCTAGCGCTCTTATGAGCGAAATTGCTTAACATTACCGTGTCGTTTTACTTGTCATAATGATTATTATTCTGTTAAATCCTAGGTAACGATAGCTGTTAGATATTTACTCTATGGGTAGATGGTGGATTGTAGGTATGGTTCTTTGTATTTATGTGGTCTTGGTGGTAACAGAGTGGAAAAAGAGAGTGTAACAAAGAAAATCAAAGTTACCGTGCGTTATTGTGTGTACCTAAGTATAGTAATAAATAATATTTTTTAATGATTTTGCAACATGAAAAGAAAAATGTTATCCGTCTATAAAACAGCAGTAAGTACCCTAAGTTTTGACTTACTCTGGATTGACAGAAGTGGATAAGTGTAGATTTGCTGGCAAATATTTTAATTATTTGAGAGAGAGAGAGAGAGAGAGAGAGAGAGAAATAGAGATAGAGATTCTTTATTTGCATAAACATGAGTTATTTTAAATACATATGTCAAATACATTTAAGGCCTTCATGCTTTACGTTTCGGCGTACAAAATGTTGAGTTGTTAAGTAGAATATCGTGTCTCTGTGATTCTCAAACAAGATATACTAACGTCCTAATTAACAAAACTCGTAGCAATCTAGATAACGAATTAACAAGGATATTTTATAAGAGAAATTCGATCCGAACAATCGGGTCTCGGTGATTTCCATTTTTTACGTAACTTTATATTAACTTTTTTAAATTTATTAGTCACTAACGAATACGTCAATAAATTATATTCCTAAGCCCGTCATGCTCCCGGTTCATAGGCGCGCCCGTTCCTTGGAGCTTAAGGAGATGGTTCCGTTTTATTAAATTAGTAAGTCCGATTATTTTAATTTTCAGCTCTCGTCCATAAATATATATCTTCCTTGAAACACAAATCTGTTTCGGTATTTTAAAGCTATTTTGAGACTAAATTAAAATAATCTTCATGTACATCACCTCGGGTCGGGTACAAGTAAATACCTACTATATTTTCCGTCTATGGATTCCTTTTAAAGCTTTGTTTGTTCCATTCCGTCTTTAATCGATTTTATGACGTGTTTGCGTGCATAACGTAACATTACACAAGGATTTAACAGAGTTATTGTCTTATTTCAGGGTTCTGTACCCTAAATGTAAAAAACAGGACCCTATTACTAAGACATCGCTGTCCATTCATCCGTCCGTCCGCCTTTTAACTGTATCTTACGAACCATGCTAGCTAGACGGTTGAAATTTTCACAGATTATGTATTTCTATTGCGCCTATAATAACAAATACTAAAAAAAGATGAATATATTATTTACGGGGTCTCCCATACAACAATCGTGTTTTTTTTTTCATACTTAAACCAGCCACAAATATAGCTTATCCGGTCTTCTTGACTAATTTTGGCTTCGTAGATCGTTCGATCTTAATTAACCGAATTAATATTAAAAACCGACGCGCAATATTTTATCGATTGGTTATGCTACTTATTGGCTCTGCATGAGATAAAAATCAGGTAACTATTTGTCCTCTTACAAAGGTAAACGCACTTATAAGATTATTTTTTAAACGCGCTTCAGAAAGTTTTGAGTATATTCCCCTTAACGCGGCAGATACGGAATTAAAAAAGAACTTTATAATGAAACTGTTTGTTCGTCCAACCGTTCATGTTAGTAATTAAAACAGACTATATAATATTTGCTCATGCATAAAATCAACATAAATATGACACATTAAGTGACATTCTAACTCGTTATGAATAAGAAATTTATTGTTTAGACTCGTAAATTTGTCAAAGGCATACCTTTATTAGTACTTTTATTACTTTACTAGCTGTTCCCGCGACTCCGTCCGCGTGGAATAGTGAAAATTTTTCCCCCGTTTTTTCCACATTTTCCACTGTTTCTTCGGTCCTATTGGTCGCAGCGTGATGTTATATAGCCTAAAGCCTTCCTCGATAAATGGTCTATGTAACACAAAAAGATTTTTTTAATTCGCACCAGTAGTTCCTGAGATTAGCGCGTTCAAACAAACAAACAAACAAACAAACAAACAAACAAACAAACAAACTCTTCAGCTTTATTATATTAGTATAGATGACAAATTTTAACTTATCCATCATACATTCCGCTTTTCTGTTGCTAAAAAACTTGGCGAATCAACTTATTACAAAACATGTTCATATTTAGTTTTTAATCAAGTTGTTTAGATCGTTATCACTTGAAAATTATTAAAATAATATACATTTCGCCTTGTTTTCAATTTAAATCATCTTAATTACAACTTAAATTATAATGCTGTGATTTTTGACGTTAATTAAATTGCCCGTGCAGTGTCGGATTAAGAATCACACGTTTTAATTTTTCCTGTAGATGTAGTAAGAGGCGTCTAAGGAATTAGGTTAAGGTGACAGGCTAGAAACCTGTCACTCTTATATATCTCTAATGTAAAACCTAAAAATTATGCTAGAATTGGCAACAAAAGGTGAAATTATGGTCATGGTTTTGTCTTTTCAGCAGCAATCCATGTGCTCTGCCTCTCGCATGTGAGAACGCAGGCGTGATACAGAGGTATGTACGTAAGTTAAGGAAAAAATTTGATTTCTGATAAACCCCTGCATAAGCATTGCTCACACGACACACAATATAGATTCGAGCATTGCGTGCCGGCGTTGCATGCTCATTGACAGAGTGACACCATGACATGTCTCGCACGAGGCTTACTTTAGCGATGTGTCATGCTCACGATTTAGTATAAATGAAGGGTGTAGGAAATAAATACCGGGCAAGAGCGTGTCGGGCACGCACATGAAAGGGTTCCATAGCTAATTAGCTAAATTTTATTTTGCTGTGGAGGTATCTACGGTCAAGGACTTCAATTCATGAGCCACCATTCTCAAAGAAAAAATCATAACGATTTCCCTTGATAATTAATGGAATGTCACTATGAAGTTTACTGTGAATTGGTTCCATGGTGGCTCATTAATTAAAGTCCTTGACTGTACCACATTTTTTTTCAGTATTATTTTAGTAATATTTCAGAAGTTACGGTGGGGACACCTCAAATTTCAACTTAT
Source organism: Adoxophyes honmai (assembly GCA_005406045.1). Classification (NCBI taxonomy): domain Eukaryota; kingdom Metazoa; phylum Arthropoda; class Insecta; order Lepidoptera; family Tortricidae; genus Adoxophyes; species Adoxophyes honmai. Next base: position 32,191 of record BHDV01065659.1, read on the forward strand.
GACTTTGTTTTAGATTATCTCAAGACTAGGAAGTGTGATCTACATAGCCTTTAAGCAGTTTTTGTTGCATTTTAGGAGGCGTTGAGGTTAGTCCAATAATTTTGTTTAAATTCACTTTTCGTTGTTTGGGAGGGAGGCTTCAAAAAAACTACTTTTGGAACTTTAATATCTCTCTCTCCTCCAAATTTCGTGACAATCGGTGCAGTAGCGGCAGAATACGAGCCCAAACGGGTTCCTTGTGGACTACGGAACCCCAAAAAGTACGCACGAGTTAGAAATGTAATTAGTTAATAGTTTTTTTTTATATTGAGTAGTCTTTTTTGTAGTTTTTCCTTACGATCAGTAATAAACAACTTCACAAATATCGTTAATACTCGTAGTGTGACGACCGTTACCATGGTACGCTAATAGCAACGATCGACTCTATCGCTTGAAAAAAAAAAAATACCATGATTTTTTTGTACTTGGTAGTAATTGACTTAATAAATGTAATCTATAAATGTATTAGCAGTATTAGATTATAAAATAAAAAAAAACTCTGTAGGTAGCGGACAATACTTAAAATTCATCATTGATTTGAATGTTGCCTCAAGGGGGTTGTCAATACCTGCATTTACCTTAGTAAGGATTATTTGGTTTAGAAATTCACCGATTTTGTAGTTCAACACATCTCTATCCTTACTATAATATTATAAATCAGAAAGTGAGTTTGTTTGTTTGTTTGTTTGTTTGTTTGTTCCGCTTTCACGCCGTAACTACTGAACCGATTGCTTTGAAATTTTGCAGACGTAAAGATAGAAGTCCGGATTAAATAATAGGCTACTTTTTATCCCGGAAAAAATTGATGTTCCCGAGGGAAAACAAAAATATAGTTTGCATGATAGATCGATATCGATCGACGATAGATCGATATCAATCGATGACCGATCGATAGATGATAGACCGATGGCGCTGTGTGTCGTTTGAAACGAGAAGTTTTCTTATAGTTGTGCTTTATACCGCATTATAACCGAGTTCCACGCGGGCGAAGCCGCGGGCGGAAAGCTAGTATTAGATATATGAGATAAGAATACAGCGCAGACTATATTTAATCAACCTTTTTCCTATCTCTAGTAGGCCAAACCGTCGATAGACTGAATATGAACATCGATCGTCAGTGGTATGTGTTTACAGAGCATTTGTCACGATCATTTTTAAACGGCGACGCCAATTCATGAGTCACGGGAAGGAATCGTTAGTGAGTCGCACGCGTTCTTTAACATGACAACTTAAGTTATTGGTGCATTGACGAGGGGAGGAATTATCATTAACAGTCGCATTTTGTTCGTATGGTTTAGAATCACGCCTCTCCATTTCTTCCGTGGATGTCTTAAGAGGCGACCAATGATAAACATAGTATCAGGTATATTTTAAACTAGCTTTCCGCCCGCGGCTTCGCCCGCATGGAACTCGGTTATATTGCGGTATAAAGCACAACTAAGTATAAGAAAACTTCTCGTTTCAAACGACACACAGCGCCATCGATCTATCATCTATCGATCGGTCATCGATTGATATCGATCTATCATCGATCGATATCGATCTATCAAGCAAACTATATTTTTGTTTTCCCTCGGCAACATCAATTTTTTCCGGGATAAAAAGTACCCTATTATTTAATCCGGATTTCTATCTTTATGTCTGCAAAATTTCAAAGCAATCGGTTCAGTAGTTACGGCGTGAAAGCGGAACAAACAAACAAACAAAGGAGGGGAGGAGGAGGAGTATTAGTAAGGATGACAGAATAGCGACTTGTCACTAGGTATAATCATACCTGCCAACTCAAAACCTACAAAAAAATGCTAGACGTAACCACGAAACGTAAAGTGGACATAGTTTTGTCTATGTGGCGTTTCGTGTGCTCTGCCTGCCCCGTTTGAGAGTATGGGCCTGATGTATGTATGTAGTCATAATGTCTTATTTAGACAAACAAGGAAGTGCGTTAGGTACTGGAGTTTAAGGTAACACAGTAATTCACATCAATTTTAGTTAAGAGCTAAACCATACTATCATCATCATCATCAGCCTATATACGTCCCACTGCAGGGCACAGGCCTCCTCTCAGTATGAGAGGGCTTGGGCGATAGTTCCCACGCGGGCCCAGTGCGGATTGGGAACTTCACACACAACGTTGAATTACTTCGTCGCTGTGTGTAGGTTTCCTCACGATGTTTTCCTTCACCGAATAGCTCGTGATAAATATCAAATTTGATATCGCACATAAATTCCGCAAAATTCAGAGGTCACAGTTCGAACCGCTGGGCTATCACGGCTTTTTTTTAAACCATACTATAAGGGAAATATAGTTTTAGTTGCTTCTTATGGCGTCCACGGAATAAATGGAGAGGATGTATAATATTTTAAACTAGACGCCATACAGAGTAGCGTATGAAAGTTATAATTAAGATATTTATCGAGAGTTGCTTTGTTATTTCCCTAAGTATGTTTAAGTACTATTCTAACGTCATTGAGCGAAAACTCTTCGCTTAATACTTACTAACTTTAGTCTTATTGAAAAGTTTAGCCTAAGACATGACACAGACGTTAGCAAAATTGACAGTTTCAGAATTGTTCTTGACATAAATCCTTTTGTTTTGTTCGAAATCATTTGTCAACATTGTTAAAACTTGTCGACTAAGACAAAGGACATTAGAATTAAATAAGACCGTTTCAACCCTAGACTGTGTTCTTATCAATTTAATGTTAATCACTAAAACATTTTTATCACTCACTCATTTTCACATTAATTTGATGTTAACTTTAATTTCAACTGCAATACTAAAATGTGTGAGAACCAAAAAGTTACATCTGTGTAAGGCTCCAAACACAATGACAGCGGAAACGGGGTGGCGCGGCGCGGTAGCGTCACGGTATCGGTTGTAATATTCGAGATTAAACGAGAGAGTGCACATCGCACAGGCTGGAAAACAAGTAATTCGTACCGTTCCGTTTCCGCTTTCAGTGCGTTTAGAGCTGTAAGATGCAAACCAAGATTTTTTATAAAAAACGGATGATCAAACCATTTACAATTTCTGAAACTAATTAAATAAATGAACTAATCGTATGTTATCGGGTTAGATCTACACATCTCTATTTATTCCGTGGATTTTGTAAGAGGCATATATGGAAACAGATTTAGGTTTAGGGCTATATTTCACCGGGACACCACGGCGGCGCAACCAGTCGTTGCTACCAACAAAATGTATGATATGGTTGCGCAACCCGCGGACACCAGGTGAGTAACTCCCTATAGAGCTGTATACATTTTGTTGGTAGCGACGACTGGTTGCGCCGCCGTGGTGTCCCGGTGAAATATAGCCCTTAGACGATAGGCTAGCTACCTGTCACTCTATTATCCCTGTATCAGCTGATTTAAAACCTAAAACCGGCCAAGTGCGAGTCGGACTCACGCACTGAGGGTTCCGTACAAATCGATTCCAACGCCATCTTGTGACAGATTCTCGAACTAATGATAAATTTTAATTATATTTACTAAAAATAAAGTTTGATGAAAAAAATTTTTTTTGAGTTTCAGTTCCATGTATGGGGAACCCTAAAAAAATATTGTTTTTTTTTTAATTTTGTGTCACAATCTTAATGCGGTTCACAGAACACATCTACTCACCAAGTTTTATTAGTATAGTTCTCATAGTTTCGGAAAAAAGTGGCTGTGACATACGGACGGACCGACAGACGGACGGACGGACGAACAGACATGACGAATCTAAAAGGGTTCCGTTTTTGCCATTTGGCTACGGAACCCTAAAAATTGTGTTAAAAGTGTACATTTTTGTCTACATAACATTTCGTGTGCTCTGTTTACTTAACTTCTGTAACTTCTTAAATATGATTATTAAAAATCCGTTTAATTCACAGCTGTCTTAAAATCTTCACATCGAATCGAACGCTCCACATACGATTGTAAGTATCTGTTCTGAATAATGTTATTACTGAGGGTCATGCTTAATGGTATAGAAAATCCTTATGAACGACTCACACCAGGGAGCGGAGGAAATGGAAAACAAATATCTGGAGGACTGACCTCTGGAGATGAGGCTTCCCGGGAAATGAGATATTAAGGTTCACTATCAGATGGCGGGTAGATAATGTTAACCCTACTGAGTGGGATTAGTGTTATTGAGGTTTAGTGCTATAAGGGTGGTGCTGATAATGTGATTACATGAAAAATGAAGAAATCTTGTTGTTAAAAGATTTTTGTGATCGCTTTATTAGAATTTGCACTTAAGATAGATCCCTTAGTTACGTTTATGCAGAATGTATAGTTACCTAGTCAGGTTATAACTACCATGTCTCTGTGGCGATTGCCGTATGCGGCATACGGCGAACTAAAATGTAATTGCCGCCTTAAGCAGTTAAGTAGGGACAGGATTAATTTTAATTAAAAAATCTCGTTGCGATATATTGGGCTTACAGCTTCGGTGCCTTAATGAACGTCAATAAGCCAATTTTCCTATACTTATTATTCAGCCCGATGTGGTGACGGGTTAGAATAGCACCTCCTTTCTTCCCTTGGGTGTCGAAAGAGTCGACTCTGGGAAAGGGTTAGTGTATTGTGGGCGATGGGCTAGCAACCTGTCACTGCAATATCACGTTTAACCATCTGGTTACCCTGAAATTGCTAAACGTGACACTGGGTTTTTGATTTCATGTGCTCTGCCTACCCCTCATGGGAATACTAGCGTGAGAATATGTATGTATGTATATATTATTACTAGCTGTTCCCGCGACTCCGTCCGCGTGGAATACTGAAAATTTTCCCCCGTTTTTTTCACATTTTCCACTGTTTCTTCGGCTCTATTCGTCGCAGCGTGATGTTATATAGCCTAAAGCCTTCCTCGATAAATGGTCTATATAACACAAAAAGATTTTTATAATTCGCACCAGTAGTTCCTGAGATTAGCTCGTTCAAACAAAAAAAACAAACAAACAAACAAACAAACAAACAAACTCTTCAGCTTAAGGGCCGGCGCTCACTGCCGGCATGGCAGAGGACGGCACGGCAAATCGTGCCGCAGCATCCAAAAATATAACCTGTGAAATGCTTCGGCACGCTGTGGCATGCCGCGGCCTTTCTCAGATCAGTAACAAAATCCTTTGCCACGCCGTGCCAGCCGGCCGTTGCATTGACGGCCGGATAGCCCAGCGGTTAGAGAACCTGACTGTGAAGCATAAGGTCCCGGGTTCGATCCCCGGTCGGGGCAGATGTTTGTATGATGAATACGAATGTTTGCTTTCGAGTCTTGGATGTTTATCTATATATAAGTAAGTTTATCCGTTGTCTAGTACCTATAACACAGGCATTTAATTGCCTACTTTGGGACTAGGTGATTGGTGTAAGAATTGTCCAGTGATATTTATTATTCGTAAACTATTTATTACCTATTAAATTATGTAGTAGGAGATTCTCACGCCTGTATTCCCAAGAGGGGTAGGCAGAGCACATGAATTGAAAAAAAATCGAGTGCCATGCCGGCAGTCAGCGCCGGCCCTTATTATATTAGTATAGATTCAGCTTGACTGCAACCAGCTGGTTTGTAAAATACATCATCCATGTCCCTACAAAGTCATACACGCTAATCCAACCTGTTATTAATTATGTTACATTTCAATAAAACCGCATAATTTAACTTATACGATTGTAGATCAGTTTTATAGTCGTCGTATACATTTACGACAAAACCTGTTGGACATTACGATTTTCTACCAATCTTACCAGCGTGTTCTGACAAGGTTTTTAATTATTTAATAATGTCCAGTTCTTTCAAACTTCCAAATTGATTCAGAATCTAAGATAAATCGGTACCTACTTATACCTCGATGATATATGCTCGATGATAGTAAAAAATATAATTATAAATTGTGTGGTGTCGGGACGGAATAACATCTCTCCATTTCTTCCGTGGATGTCGTAAGAGGCGACTAAGGAAATAGGTTAAGGTATACTTTAGGCGACAGGCCAGAAACCTGTCACTATTTTACCTACCCGCCAACGTAAAATCTAAAAAAAAACATACTAGAAGTGTCCACCAACCGTGAAATAGTCATGGTTTTGTCTATGGAGCGTTTCGTTTGCTCTGTCTATTCCGTTTAGGTGTACATGCGTGATGTATGTTTGTGTGTATAGCTACAAAAATAACAGGAATTTTAATTGAAATCCGACGAAAGGGCTGCACAAAGCAAAACTGCGGGCGCTTATTTTTGCTAGCTTATTTTTAATTAACTAAACCCCATTTTAACCGCGAAAGTGTCAAGCTACCCTTTTTAAGCTGATATGAAACTAATTACCATATTGCCGTACAAATAATTAGAATAATAAATGAATTAATCCGGTCCTGTTTGGAAATAACGTTGAATCGGTATCGCGTGAATAAATTATACAGAGTGACGAATGAGTCAGCTACTGGTGACAGTGCTAAGTGCTGTGAAAAGAATTAGTGCGGCGAACACAAGTGGCAGTTGGCCACTTAGTTGCTATATGTGACTTTCTTACAGACGAAAGTATTGACATTTGAACATGGCCTTATACATATTATGACTACAGTATTACATACATAATGTCACCGGAAAATAACACATTCCGTAAGTTTATAAATTTCCTAAAAATTTTCAGGAAATTTATAAACTTTCGTAAGATTCCAAACGACAGACAAATTGTATTATTTTACGGCCGCATTTTCGTAAAATAATCAATTTACGTTAGGTTAGGTTAGGTTAGATTATGTTAGTTAAATCAGATTAGGTTTAGTTATGTTGGATTAGGTTAGGTTAGGTTAGATTATATTAAATTTTGCAAAAATGTGGGCGTAAACACATTTTTTGTCTCCCGTTTGGAATCTTACGAAAGTTTATAAACTTCCTAGGAAATTTATAAACTTACGGAATGTGTTATATTCCGGTGACACATACATACTTACGCCTGTATTCCTAATTGGGGTTGCCAGAGCACACAAAACGCTATGTTTTGTGGGCACTGTAGCATAGTTTTAGGATTTAAGTTGGCTGGTGTAATAGTGATAGGTTGCTAGCCTGTCGCCTAAAATGTACAGACCTTAACTTATTTCCTTAGTCGTTTTTTACGACATCCATGGAAGAAATGGAGATGTGTTATTCTAAATCCAATAAATATCACATGGCAAACTACTACTAAAACTAGCCACAACTCCAGAGAGATAAAAAAAAATAAGCGTAAAACTTGGAAATTATCCAAAGGAACTTTCACAAGCAAAAAATAATAAAAAAGGTATATCAATATCTTATACTTTAATAAGTACCTGTGTGCTTTTAAAACAAAAAGGGCTAATACAGAATTCAATACAAAAGTCGATAGAAAGTGAAGTAAATAAACCCGAACGTAAGTAGCGGAGTACAAGAAAAAGAAACAGAATACTTAAAACACCCGGTGCGGGTAACGAGCCCGTCTTGTGTCGGAGAATTGCAGATGTAGGTGCCTACACTACTCGTCCGCTTGTTATTTTATTTGCTCTCTACTCAGTAAACTCTATTACCCAGTCGATGGTTTTGATTCGGAGAAGTCTATGTTTACATTGACTGCTAAGCTTATGTCGTTGTTGTCACAATATTTTACTTATGATCCGCGCTGTGAGAAAGTTTACCAACTGACCATCATTGTTTATCCAAGCGCGTAGGCGTGTCATCGGCTCTATTATCTTTGTAATTAAGAACTGTTCATTCGAATAACTGAATATTTCCTGTGTTTGTCTTATCTTGACGTTTTGTTTCACTTTATCGACGTCGGCGTTTAAGATTATCGACTTTTTTATTCCCTCCCTATCGCCGCGGCTTCTTGGGTCAAAACAACTAATGGACTACGTTATTAGTGGCCACCTCAACGAAAAAGTGCATTAGTGTACCGTAAGTGGTATAAAACTATTTGAATATAGCTCAAGTAAAGTGCGCTGTGAGTGCTCAAACCAGTTTCCATGCGGCGATTCGCCTCAATTACTATAATCGCTATAGTTTTATTTGAACTCTGATTCGGTAGCCGCCTTTGTTAATGTTCAGCTCAGTGAATTAAACGAGCGGCTATTTACATGATAAAGTCCGATATTTAGTTTATAATTATTTATCTCGTAAAATTCTATCAGGGATATTTCAACGTTTGTGACTTTATTGTAAAGAACATTATTTGTTTAAGCAGCCAGTGGCAGTGGACCTGTGCAAGATTCATGAATCCTTTCTTCTATCTGTTTGAAGGAATGATTTCGGGAACAGGACAGGTCTTTGAAAATTGGACAGGGATTTAGTTTGGGGAGGTTCACTACGTAACCCCTTTTTGACTCTTATCACGGTTAGTTAGGTGCGCCTCGGGAGGGACTCCGCTAGTTTGAAAGGAGAGTGCCTTTTCTTTGAATATTGCATTTGACATCTGAGAGGCTGGGCTTATCATAACCGTGACGGTGGGGGGAAATCTTATGATTGTAATAGGTACCTTACCCTCCTGAGAAGCAAACCCAGCCCAAGTTAACCAAATTCATAAGAGCAAAACCTTAATAACTCTGGAACCACGCAAGTGCCTATTCATGAGGTTGCAAAAACTTTGGAGTTCACACGTGTAAGTCTTCGCTTACAAATTTAGTCATTAAAATCCCGCAGAGTGTAAGGCCGACTAAAAAAAATGACGCTTTTCCTTTTGCTTGTGAAACAAGTCCTTAGTTTGTATTTATGGGTCGTTTGTTAAGAATTACAATTTCTCACTCTGTTCACCTGCGACTTAAGAGCCAGTGATTTCCAGACAAAGAGATGGACATAATGAATTTTCAAGTCTGAATTCTCAAATAAATAATTCATTGTGAACAAGACGCGAGTTCCTAGTAATGTAAGAAAGCATATTTTAGCTCATATCGTAAACTGCAACGAATGACAACAGTCGTAAAATTTTATGTCTCGTACCAAGTCGTCCCGTCTCAATTACAATTACAAATTATTACAAATTTTCAAGTGTCGTATGGGGTTGGCTGCGTTAAGCGGCGAGAACCATACATTGTAGGCCGACTTTACGGGCATATTTTGAGGTAACCATGTTAAGTGAAACAAGAAACTCTAGTCAAAAGCTTTACTGTCGTTCATTTGCAATAGACGTAACAGAACTATCCTCTTTATTTTGCAGTAAAGAATAACAAGATATCGATCTGTGAAGATTAATACATGGACTGTCCTATGTTTAGACTCGCCGTTGTTGAATACAGAAGTATTATTTTACTACGGCAAAATAGGTACCTTAGGCTTAATACAACTAGTGTTATTTGTCCCGCATGGGAAATAGTAAATCGCTAGTTTTGCATTACCTTCATTCAATATGAAATTACTAGTGGCCACCTGCGGCTTTGTTCAAGTTTAGTTTCAGTCATTTCCATATACAATCCAGTGTTCGTTTATGCTTTAAGAGGCTTCTAAACGAGTAAGCGATGTAATTGTATCTGCCCATTTATAGTTTTAGTAAATTTTATAGTCGGAATATATATTACAAGCATTGTTTTATTACCTGTCAATATTGAAAATCATTGTAGTCGTAAAATTGTTTACTACCAAATAATAAATAAATGAGTTGTAGAGCTTTAACTGCAGTGGGTAAAGTTTTTAATGAAGTTTGTTGAACCGAATTTAGTTATACCTACGTGCTTCTTTATGATATTTTATCATTTTGAAGCTCGATGATTTTTCGACCATGTCGGTTATTAAAGTTGTAAAAGCATTTTCAAAAGCAGTTTTTTTTTTAATTTCAGCCTTTTTTGTTAATTTGAGTTTCGTTTGTTCTGCCTGCTCTATTTGGGAATACAGGCATGATTTGTGCATGTTTTGCTACATTACTTAATACGAATAATTGACCACCATTTTCAACACAAGACGCCTATTATCGGACCCGTCGTAACACGCAAAAAGAGCAAAACCCTTGCAAAATTAATACATAAAGTCAGTAATGATACGGAGCGAGCGTAAAATGATTTAAACATCTATGCTCTAACTCTGTACTATGTCTTAATGCTCTTGTTCAATAGAAGTTACTCCAGAAAGCCTTACCTCAAACAGCCTCCGGGCAAGTCTAGGGCTCTCTGACCTACTATTAAGGACTGTCTCGGAGATCTTCGTCATAGACGTAGTGGTAACAGCTAGTTCGTTTCGATTATAAAACGTTCTAAAGTAATTGCAGAGTGCAATTGCTGTGGCAAACAGGTAAGTACCACAGTTAAGTTTTTATTTTATTGTTCACCAAATAACTTAAAGGTAAATAACCTAAGGCCATTTTGTAAAAAATATGTGGGATGCAATAAATTACTGAGTAGGTACGGTCAGGGACTTTAATTCATGAGCCACCATAGAACCTTCTCAAAGACAAAATCATGACGATTTCCCTTGATAATTAATGGGATGTCACTATGACGTTTACTGTGAATTGGTTCCATGGTGGCTCATGAATTAAAATCCGTGACTGTATAGTGTACATACCTATTGAAGACAATAGTTTATACTTTTAAATAATGAGCAAAGGTAATCAGTTTATAATAATTTAACAACTAAGACAGGTTTATCTTGCAAGGCCACGTTACATTTCAACTCCACACGCCTAAAAGTAATTCCTTTTTAAATATTTTTTATTGTATAAAAAAATGTTAACACACATTTTGTGACTATGATATGATGCGCTAATATTATATTCTTGATTGTGAGTACTGAAATTATAACTAGATTAGTTGCTTACATTAAATAATGGCAGGCTTTTAAACTGTACAAAAAAGCTGCAAAGTCAATTGGAAAATGCAGAAAAGAATTTACGTAGTTAATTAACAAGTAATTATTATGAAAATAAAACTATCAGTAGCGCAGGTATGACCATTACCTTACATTGCTAACTTCAATTCTGTAGTGCAAAATTTAGTGTTGTTTATCCGTTTTTTTCCTTGTCATCATTATCGTATCACTTATTCACATTGCAATGACATTTTGGCACCATCAATCTCGTTCTAACTGCGTTTATCCCCCGATGAATTGCGAATAATTTGACAATAAATCAGAAGGGTACCCTGATGATACGCCGTTTGACTACAGCAAACGCTCATTGGTATCTGTTGCTAATAATTGGTAGAGTACTTTTGCATCAAACTATTTGTTTCAGGTAGAGTCAGTGATTCTTTCATATTAAACGCTCAGCCAATCGAATGGATTTCTGACTTGTTCTAGAACGTCATCCAGAAACGACATATTCTGTAAAAATTGTGTCCTATCCGGTTAAATTGTTTTTAAGCCATTTAATATTTAAATTGCGTTTTTTTTTCATTTAGGTTATGGTATACTTTAGGCGACAGGCTAGCAACCTGTCACTATTGTACCTGCCACCTCAAAACCTAAAGAATATTATGCTAGAAGTGGCCACTAAACGTAAAATAGTCATCGTTGTGTCTATGTAACGTTTTGTGTGCTCTGCCTACCCCGTTTGGGAATATAGGCGTGATTGTATGTATGTATGTAATTTTTTTTAATAAACTCTTCTCTTCTCTGTAACTCTCTGACCCTTCATTTGCTACCCTTAACTTTGACATTAATACATTATAGGCGAAATCAAAAAACATGTTGCAATTGGTATTTAGTAATGAAAAGCTTCAGTTCCATAGTTTCTTTCTCTTTCTTTTTAGCGTTTCTCGAGTGAACAGGATTATCTGTATTCCGGCCGCGTCTGTTCTCTCCCATATGCGACTCGCACACTGTAATTTGTGACAGCGCGCAGATTGCTCGTCTAAGATTTATTTACATAAAACAATAGTGCGCGGTCGCAGTGCGCTGTTATTATCGATTTTCGACTGAACAGCTGGTAATTGTAACAAATGAATTATGTATGCTTCGCTTAGAAGTATTGAGACGTCTGGGGCTTAACTTTATTCGGATCAGGCCATGCGGGCGCGGGAGTGACGCGGTTAGAATAATTCGTTTAATTTGAATAGTGTAACATTTTTATTAGAATTGGTAGTATATGCCTAAGAAGTAGAATGGAGAAACTTTAAACAGCAAATTGGTAGATCCTTACCTTATTTGTCGTATCATGCAGCAACAGCTGGAGACACGTCATGCAAAGAGGCTATCTAAAATCTAAAAAAAAAAGAAAATAAAAACAATCATAAACTAAACTAAGGTTTAAAAAAAATATTGTCAAAGTTTGACTGTCCGTATTATTCCCTTGTCACCCCGTCTTTAGTATCGGTGATTTTGAACTCTCATGTTTAGAGGTCAAAATAGTAATTGACATGGTTAGCGACAGTAGCCGCTGTAGGTAAGCAGATGATAGCTTAGTGACAAGTAAAAGTACCGTAGCTAGTAGCAAATTGTAGGTTTGAAACGCGATTGCCTTTAGCTATTTAGTTGCAATCATTGCTTTATACACACCTATATCTACTCCGTTTCATATACCAATCAAAATCTCAACCATCTTTTTAATTCAAAAGCTCACCGTAAATGACACCTTGCATATTTTCAGATTTTGGATTCCTAAGAAAAAATCAAATTTTACAAACGGAATATAGTGGACGCAATCAAAAACCAAGTCTATGAACATAAATCGACACAATGCAATGATTTCCGAAGAGCGAAATTTACACCTTTTCTTTAATCGAATCTTTACTATACCCCTTTACGATAGGCCAATAACAAGCCTGTCATCTATATTGGTGCTCATTGTACCGTTCGAGAAAACAATTAAAATGAATATGATCTTTAAACCAGAGCACTCTGAATGTGTCATTAAAATAGGTTATTTATCACTTCCAGACTCTCCGTTGACGTGGTTCTATTCTATTTTAACTGCATTACCATCATTATAATGAGTATTGTAACTTTTCCCGTCTCTATGGAATACATACATACATACATACATACATATCGTCACGCCTCTTTC
>BHDV01065660.1:0-34814 GCA_005406045.1 Adoxophyes honmai
CGGAATTTTTCCGAATGTGTGTGGCGGTTCATTGATTTTGTATAGATTGACTGCGTTCGGAAAGTCTGATTCGGGATTCCGAACGGAAAAATTCCGAATGTATGTGACCGGCCTAAGATCTACTGCAAATGACTCCATTGCTGCGACAAATTCGTCATGTTTAGTGCCAAGTGAACAGGGGTTAAGAAAACCAACTAACAATTTTCGTTTATGGTTCATTGGAATTATAAAAGTCTGTAGCAATGTTGTGGGTCGAAACTACGATGGATGACACCGTAACAAGACTGTTAAAAAAATATATATTTACACAAAGGATCATATGAACATGATTGAAGCGATAAATAAACATGGTTGCGTTGTGATTATGACATTTTAAAATGTGATATGATTTGTACGGTTTAATGAGTAACGGCAAATAATCTTGGACGTAAGTTAGCAGGATGAGATAAAATTTAAAAAAAGAACTGAAATAAACTAGGGTTTTGAACGTAACACTCAAACAGTAACGAGTCCAAAAACCTGAGCGATATCCTGCTCCGCGCGAACTCGGGCCGCAGGTGCATCTTTATGACGCCGTGCGTATACACGCCCATCTCTTGTCCAGGGTGCCCTCCAGTCCATTTCAAGGCACTCCTGTCGCGCTCTGTAGAACAGGTGCCTGTTTAGTTTGGTTAAACGTTCATTGACGTAGAACCGGCTCGGTGCAGCAGGCAGCCCGAAGTCCGCAGTGTCAGCCTTACGACGCACTCTGGCCCCGCGCAGCAACGCGTCGCGGGACCCCCGGCGCACGAATCGAACGACCAAAGGCCGCGGTCGAACGGCGCTACCAGCAACTGCAGCAGCGTCGGCGTCACTCACAGGAGATGCGCGCGGAGAACTTACACCGCCGCCATCGCCCGCCTCCGCGCCAACCCCAACAGCCGCAGCCGCATCCGCGCCAACTGCATCGACCCCGACAGCTCCGGTGACATCATTATGGCGAGGCTTTCCCACACGATAGGCGGACACCACATCGCATTCATTAACAGAAACGCCTAATTTGCGACCAACCAAGGAGAGGAGATGAAACGGGCTCTCATTGGCTACCTCTGGTATCCCTGTTATCTCCAGATCGTTCAAGAGCTCGTCCTGGTCTCTGTCATGCATCCGTGACTCCAATACAGCAACCGTATCCTGAAGTGTTTTATTAATCGCATCTCCTCCGCTCGACAGCCGCTCCTCAAGACGCTCTTCCAGGCGTGTCACTCGGTTTTCCACCTCTTCTATACGCGCAGTAAATGCGCCCATGGTGCTCTTGATGTCACCCAAGTCCTGCCGCACCCTCGATATCTCGTCTCGCACGCCTCCAATCTCCTCACGGAGCAAGCGCAACTCGTCCGCGATTGCTTGCGATAAATGCTGCCCAGGAGGAGATGTAGTCCCCGCACTTCTGCCCTCGGGAGTGAACTCTGGGCCCTTTACAGGGGTATCGGTATTATCCCGCCTTGGCACCTTTGATTTGCACTTAGGGCACATCCAAGTGGCAGGAACACGCGCGTCTTGGGGAATGGCAACACAACCCCGATGGTATATGCTCGAGCATTTTCCGCATTTCACCATCTCTCCGCGATCTGTTTTTTTACCGCAAGCGTGACAGTCGACCATAGTTGTGGTTTATTATAGCGCTACCCGGTGCAACACTTGCGAACAAGTTAAATAAACCCACCGTAATCGAATCGACCGGCAGCATTCCTGGTTCAACGCGTGGTATGTAGATGGCGCTGTAAGCAACTGTGCACCATAAAGGTAACCAGATCAGATGTCAGGTCAGATAGACGCAGTTTTTAAGACGCTCGTTTTCATACAGTCAGTACGGCGCTTTTTGTATTGGCAACACTGTTTATTTTTATAATGGAGGTAGATTTTAAATTATCAATATTTATTGTCAGTGTCAATTCAACATCCTATCAGGTGTTCGTGCTCTAGTTTCAGTTTCCGTTAAAAAATCGTTAATCCTCAAATTCCATTCAAATTCTGATAGGAAAGCCAATAATGAAAATCTCACCGACCAATTATTTGGATTAACTCCTCTCCGGCAGTCGCCTTTCAAAGCCTCATCCAAACCAAGCGTCGAGCTGCGTGTTCACTCCACAAAACACTACTTTAAAGTTAAGTATTTTCATATAATTCAATTAAAACAAACAAAATCTCTACGAACAGGTGTTATCTTGGCCAATGTTACCAGGTCACTCGCTGTTACGGACTGGACTATACATCTGTCGGGATAGCTTGATCATGTTTTACTATCTGATTACCCTGAAATTGCTAAACGTGGACCTGGATTTTTGAATTCATGCACTGTGTGTGTGTGTGTGTGTGTGTGTGTGTGTGTGTGTGTGTGTGTGTGTGTGTGTGTGTGTGTGTTGTGTGTGTGTGTTAATGCCTAACTAGAGACGTCATAGTTTATCCCGCGCGATTCGACTCGCAGCTTACCGTACTAAGCCTACTGTGTGTCGTTGCAGCAGGAGCGTAGGCATTTCACCATTAACCAACCAATAACCAGAATCACCTAGTTATCATGGCCGGGCCGTATAAAGCCGTAAGTAAGACGGCTCTTTTGACCCTTACATTTTTTATATTTGTGGGTGCCATCGCCATTGCGGTCCGAGTGGACCTTTTTAGGACGCATAGGCAATTTTATTGCCAACAGTGAAGTGGGTCGCATGTGGTAGCTGGGAAAGCAATCTTGAACAAATCTTTATGTGTAAGCTGATTTTTAAGCCGAATCAACTCTAGTAGGATGCTAAGTTTTAGCGCCAAAAAAGTTCTAGTCTGACCAGGGGTGTGCGAAAGAGATGGCAAAGAAATAATTAGGAACACTTATCCATTTCTTCCATGGGTGTTGTAAGAGAATTTGGTAGGTATGCCTTATTCGACAGATCAGGTACCTGTCCTTCAAGTATTGTTAAAAGTGGCTAGGACACTTGAAATGGTTTTGATTATGTAACGTTTCATGTAGAGCGCATTTGTTATAAGTATTTTTCTATTTGAGGCAGGTGGCATTCGTCTTTAGATATTCTAAAAAACACAATCACGCCTATGTTCCCAAATAGGGTAGGCAGAGCCACGAAACCTTTATACTTACTATATAACTCTTTCATCTGTTATCAAACCTAAAATTATGCCAGAAGTGGCTAGAAAACATGAAATAGTCATAGTGTTTTTTAGATATTAGGTACAACATAAAAGCGAAATCCTGTACCGAGACTACCTCCAGTACAAGGATCCAGCATCAAGGCAGGATTCAGTTTCATGAATAAATTTACATGTCACTCAGCGCGCCAGCTCTCCAATCGAATATTTTATATTGCTTTACTGAACGCGGACTGAGAGGATTCTGCCAGTACCTGATGAATGATGAATGATACAAGTAAAATAAATATCAGTCTGTGCTGCGCTATCCTATGTGAAAAGTTGGCAGAGGTAAACTTAATAGTAACTCCCTCTTTGCCAACATACATAAGTGAATATCACGCCAGTATATATTCTCAAAAAGCAGACGAAACGTTACATAATCAAAATCATGACTATTTCACGTTTTGTCTTCGTTCACGGCATAGAGGATAGAACCTATAGAGAAACAATGTTCGCAACCCCGGTCCGCAAATAGTTTGTTGATTTCAACATACTTACTAAACTTCACCGTCACTGTCACAGAAACTGTACAGAGCCAATAACCGTAGAGAAAAAGGCACTAGCGTTACGCACGATCTTGGACCGGCCAATAAGAGCACAGCGATCACTTCAATTGTTTTGCGGAATAATTTCCGAACAACCAAGATGACATTAGTACTCTATAGGTTCTATCATCAATGGTTCACGGTTTGTTTTGTTTTTAACAATTTCACCTTTACAACATTTAATTTTAGGTGTAAAAGTAGATGATAAAGCTATAACGGGGACAGGTGGCTTTGTTAGCTTATCGCTGGATGAATGCCTGAATTGGTTTCTTAGTTGCCTCTTACGACATCTACGGAAGAAATAGAGGGATGTTATTATAAATCAGATAGGTACTACACTGAGAAAGTTTTAAAATCCTTTTATTTATTTATTCATGCGATGTTAATAACGCTTTACCTGTAAAATCCATCTCACAGTTGGTTTGAGAAGTGAGCTATAAATTCCGTCTTTAATCAGGTATAGTTACAGCCTAATCCTTCATCTAGGAGTCCACGTCGCGCCGGATGCTGCCAAACGCGCACAAGAACTTCCAGACTGACTACGGATTAGCTCGAAACAAATCGAGCTAAACTCGATTCGATTCGAGTTGAAATCGAGCTCGATTAAAGACTTAAGTCAAAATCGTTTATTTCACAAGAAGAGAGTCTCATCATAGTTTCTGTTCAAAATTCTTTGACGATTTATTCCCGAGGGACCGTTTCTATTCGACGTCTTCCCAGCATTAAGATCTTGTAATGAACTATGCGCCGGCGCCACTTGACCGCACTCGAGCTCGCGACACCACTTGAGGGCTTAGCAGGTAGTCCACTATCTAACAAGCACGGATTTGTTCCAAGAACATTTGTAGCCAGTAAGTAGTGGCATATTTATTTTGTTTTCGGCTAAGACTAGTCAGTAGAAATATGAAGATGCTAATGCACTGCGTGTAATTCGCTTACTCTATCCCGTGGGAACTTTTTTCCGAAACAAAAATCGTCTATGTCCTTCCGTCAACTGGAACGATTTACTACCAAACAATTATTTTATTTAACATAAAAAAAAACATCTAGGTACATAATTAGTTGTAGCGGTTGGTGCGCTGCGCGGAATGGTAACAGACAGACAATCCGTACCTGTAGAGAAAGTCCCGAAGAAGGAAACAGGTAGACTTCGGCTGATTCGGCTCCCAGAAACTAGGTACTTATTAACATAAATAACTCAATATTCGACACTTAATTCCAATCATCGACCTTTCACTCTTATTGCCCCGGAATTAGTACTAAAAATTACGATTATTCGAGCAGCGTAGACCACTGTTTCCTTTATTTAGATTTAACAGAACAAATGACTTGCTGCTTTTTATATCGAGATTTACAGCGTGAAATGAACCCGATTTTCAGCAGTTTAATAAAGCCGAACGGCCGATTCCTTCTCTGCAAGGATTAGGTGAATGCGTTTGTCTTCATTTGAAATGTTAAGCTTTAATGAAGACGTACGGTGGATTCGAGCTGAAATAAAACTAATGCGAGGGCGATGTAGTTCAAAAACTCAACATAAATATCACTTTGTGTAAATGTGTTTCAGTTTCTATTCTTACGTCGCCTGTGTTCGACAGCCTGACGGTTGTTCTTGTTAGAAAATGTTTTATTGTGTTTATTGTCTTGGGACTTTAAGGGATAATTTCTACTTGCATGGAAAAGATAGGTTAATACAACATTTTGATGACTGAAGTTTTGGCGCCAAGACCAGTAGCGCTATTGTCTAACGTACCAAAAATCTACATTGTTTTTAATTTGATACCTACTTGAAACCAAAAATGAGCTTTGAAATTTACACATTTTTGGTGCGTTAGACAAATAGCTCTCCTGATAAGAATAGGCCAAAATTGTGATGTAGAGCCGGCTCCGTTATTTTTTTTTACTTTAGCTACCTGAGGATATCTTACTGACTGCAGAAAAAAATCACAGAAAACAATTATCTACTTATTCGATGTAAATAAGTAAATATTAAGATAAATTATTAAGTAAGTATACCTATCTACAACCGTATTGCAAACCATAAAACACTCCAAAGGCTGCAAAGCTCGCTATTGGCCTCCCAGGATTCTATAGTTTATGGCTTGAGCTCACAATCAGTACCATCTGCGGCACCGTTTAAATTAAAAGTAATTTTCTTATGCAGAATTAATTAATGACTAACGAGCTCAATAGAGTTCATCAGGCGGAAGCGGGGGACAAGGATAGCGAGATACATGGAACTCCGGGTTGGAAAGGGATGAGGAAGGAGTCTGAAGTTGAATGAATTTATGCCGGTCCATTTAGTAAAGCGTCAATTTGGCGCGAGAACGGTCGTGTGTAAAGAACACGTTCAGGGTCGAAGAAAGCGCGCGAATTTATACGCACGTTTTCGGAGAGCGCTTTCGGTGACACAATAAAGTTGTGAAAATAATTTAAATACTTAAATGAAATATAAAAAATACTACGTAAAACGTGATTTCTGCAAATGATAAGAAACTTTAAATGTTAGATTAAAATAAGAAATATGTTTTTGAGAGAATTTGCTAGAACGATAAACGTTAATGTTTTTTAAAGCATGCTTTAGTGTTGTGGTGAATTTGTGTGTTCTGGAAGATTAGGGGCACATAATAAAGATAACGAATGTTTGTGAGTAAGCTCTAAAGTGATATATGAGATGAGAGGAACTGAAAATAGCTAACCTGATATTAATAATAACTACGCACTGTGGCAATATTTAATAGGGTGAGTATTTGGATGAACAAACATAACTTTTACGATTTTAATGGTTATTTAAGCGTCGGTAGAGTTCTACAATCAGTGAAATATGTGTATGAACTGTGTAATCATTAATTATCCTGTAGGTAAGTTTTTTATGATTTGTGCAACAACAAATTTAAATCGAAATAGGTAAGTATGCCTATAATTATATGTACGCGGGACTCAATCACGATTTTATTTACCTTCTCGAAGTATTGCCTATCTAATTTTCTTAAATCTGAACAGTGGATAATTAAGTATTATGGATTTTGGTACTTCGCTTCTTCATAGTGTAATAAACGGATACACTCACATGTATATCGAGGTTAGTTCGACAAGTTTCGGGCCCATTCATGACCCATCATCGTGGCAACTTTGTTTATTTGCCATGTTACAAAAAGTTATTTTATTTCAATAAAAACATAATTTTTCATATTCAAATTAAGAGCATAATCGATACTGATTATACAAGTTAACTTCCCAAAACAAATCGTTCTTTGACCTTTTTTTCTAAATAATTTTCATGAAAAACACTGTTAAGAGCGGCTTAACCCTTGACTAAATTTTATTCTCGTTTGGTTAAATCGACCATTAGCTTACTAAAAATGACGTATAATAAATGGGTTCCATTTCCTTCTGCTATCTCTAGTAAAGTAAACAGTCGATAGATTGAGTAGTGAGACGTGCCTTTAAAGGTAGGATGGGGATCACGGAACGGTATAGTAACAATAACATACTTATATATTTTTTTCCAATTCGAATTGATAGATCCCACGATTTTTTATACATTTAGAAACACCAAAAAAAAGTTTTTACGGTAGAAATTGCTCTTGAGTAAAATTAACTACCTACTCGTACAGCGACTAAGTAACCATGGGAATGGTTGGTAATTATTATGTACCTAGCTTGATGCTCTCATTTTACAAAACCGCTGAACAATATACCTATAAGGAGCGAAAAATATGTGCGTTTATCGGACTAACATACATACGCAAACATAACGTCTGAATTGGGGCAGGCAGAGCACACAAAACGTTACATAGTCAAAACCATGACCATTTCACGCTTTACAACCATTTCTAGTATGTTGTTAGGTTTTAAGGTAATAGGTAGGTACAGTAGTGACAGAATCCTGATCTGTCGCCTAAAGTATTACTGAACCGCGATTAGAAAGGGATTCGAGAGTACCGTTAGCACAATTGTATTTAATAAATGATTAAATATAATTATAAACCAATTTTTGATATCTTCATAAGTGCAGACCCTTATAGATAATATAATTAATAGCTGAATATGATTTGCATATTTAAACTCTATATTCTCGGTAAATACTGTCATTTTTTTAATAAAAAATTGTAATATCATATCTGACAAATCTGTCACTAACCACATTATTTCGCTTTATCAAATTGCCGTAGCTGTTCAAAAATACATAAATAAAAAAATATTTAAAATACTTTAAAAGCGCTACAGGTTTAAGAAAGTAACTCTATTTGATCTGACGTATTACCTCTTAATGCTAACGGAAATTAATAGAAAAACGCTACATAATTTGATATTTTTTCCATGCTTTAGAAATTCATTGTACCAAAATAACAATTTACTTTATCTGCATACTCTACCACTGACAATGTCATATCATGCATTTAGTTCAAAAATGACATATGCGCTCAATCCCTTTCTAATCGCGGTTCAGTAATATATCCGATCATTCCGATCCCATATATGTATCCTTAGTGGCCTCTTAAAAGAAATGTAAGGTGAAATCCTAAACTCGACACCACACGGTAAATAGACGGTATGTACATAGACTTTCTATGGCATAAATTCCTATGTTCAATACTACACAAACAAGGGATTAAGGTAAATATTTTGTTATAAACCAGAAAAAATAAACAATGAAATGATGTATTAATTATTTCGGAAGAGAAAATTCTACTTAGTTACTAATAAATAAGTAATTTCCGTCTGTTATATAAAACTGACGAACCATGAAGAATTAAAACTGAAAACTGCATAAATTGATCTGGCCCTACCCTCTAAAAAAAAAAACTAACTTTGTTGCCTTTTCCCATGGTTGTAGAGCAGTTTACATTTCCGCACCCCACCCATATCAAAATAAAGAACAGCTAAAAATTAGGTGACAGTAACGACGCCATATTTTATTTCACTCGTTTACTCAGTAAACTTGCTTGACTTTATTTTATCAACATCAAAGAAACGAAATTGCTTTAGCACTCATAATTTTCTTTTGATCGTGACAGAGTGCGGAAAAATTGTGTTCCACTAGTTTGAAGTCGAAGTTTTCGCGTCACCAAAGAAACTTACAAAGGAATTTCTCTACAGCGTAAGTGAAGCAAATTCAATAATATTTCTATAATAATTACGAATATTAATTCTTTATAGTATTATATGTATCTCTAGTTTTATTACTACGTAGTTGTTAATATTTATATCTTAATCATTTATTACCTTTATTGAATAAAATCGTTTTCATATATTTCGCGAAAAGTTTTCGAAGGGGAACTTAGTGGACTTATTTGCTGGAGCGGAGGCAACCCGGTCCACCGGCACTAAAGCATTTTTATCGAAGTTCGCTCGCTCGTCGGGCGTCTGCCGGCTCCCTGGTGATTTGTAGAAAAAGTTTCGCCTCTGCGAACGCGACCTAGCCCATACCAGATGTTTATGGCCTATAAATACCCCACTACAGGCGCTATTTTGAACTGCGAAAATTTTGAATTGCTTTGTAAACTCTTAGGCAACACTTGCACCCTTTTATGGTGCAAAGTAGCGTTTTCCATCTTGAAAAGGTGCAATTTAGAGCTTGCACTTTTCTCCGGTGTATGCATAATCAACGAGAGCTTTTAGCGTAAAGCAAGTACTTTCATTAGACGTGCTTTTAGGGCGCAGTTGATATTGCCATGGCTATATTGTACCTTGATTATACGTAGTTATAAACTCGATTTAAGTAGGTATGTGATGCGATTAGTAGGCATGGTAATACAACTTTAATTAACTCCAACTTTTAATTACATTTAATTTATTTACATACATACCTGCATATCATACTCTTACGCCTGGATTCCCAAAAGGGAATACATTTATTTTAAGTTTTTAATTTCAACTACCAAAATTCCACGTTTTTTAAAGAAAGGAAGAACAATGGCAACAAGCATTGAAAACATAATTTACAATAGAAATTTATTGGATTAAAAAAAATAATTATTTATTGTCAATAAACATAAGGTACGAAAACACGCATCGTGTTATTCTAAACAACGCAAATACAGTAACAGGCGGCTTAAAAAAGGTACAAATTACTTTCTAAACAACCGTGTGATATTAAAACACGATTAAACGTAGGTAGTAGGTATTTACTGTTTACTGAAATTTAATTTCTGCAGTTTTTGCAACTTATTTAGCTACCCTTTGGAATACGAAAGGCATAGCCATTAATCTGTGGTGCACTATGGTACCTACACTACAGAATTTAATAATGCTATACGGATCGCAAATGATATTAACCTTTAATTTTACAGCAGTTGTAAATTGTACCTCGTGCGCCATAAAGGCAGATTGCATTCCATTCACCGTCGCGCGGATGGCGGAAATTTACGAAAATTGCTATTGAAAAGCACGAGGACGGGGTGTACCGGGAGTATCGACGAGGATAAGAGGATATTTTACCTTCATTGATCCAAATAATCTAGCTCTAAGACCTTGTGCACAATACTTACTTACGTGCATATCTTTTGTATGCAGATGACGCGATTAATATGCACGTAGACCGCGTACATATTAGTAACTTTTAGTTAGTTTTGTATACGCCGCTGCATTCTCGATCTCCGTAAAATCATGTAACTATAGTCCAAAACCACAACTTACTGCTGAAGAGTTTCAGAAATAGGATAGAATACATAATTAGTATCCAATTTTAGATATTATTAAAGGGTCTACTCGAAATAAATAGCACGATTTTCCACTAGCAAAATTTTGAAATTCCCCAAGTTAGCTCCTAATTCCAGTTCCAGTAATATGT
The DNA here is from genome assembly GCA_005406045.1 of Adoxophyes honmai. NCBI lineage: Eukaryota > Metazoa > Arthropoda > Insecta > Lepidoptera > Tortricidae > Adoxophyes > Adoxophyes honmai. Next base: position 10,513 of record BHDV01065660.1, read on the forward strand.
ATAAGCATTTTTTAATTTATGCTGATACATACATAATATAATACAAATCATACATTCCCGTTAAACATCAGTGTTTAAAACTGGACCATAGCTCTTCTTAAGGACTACAAGTTACATGGTATTACGGTTCAAATTAATTTGTAGCTATACTTATTACAAATTGCGTGAAATCTGTGCCGTTAATTCTTGCATCACGAATAAGTAAAAGTCATTGTGCAAAGACTGTTAGATTACATTGTAAATACAACAAATATACTTCAATGAGCAATAAATAATACGAAGTCATGTTTTATTGACTTGTTATTCTAGGCTTGGCTTTGTTGTGGTACTTATTACTTTTACATTGATGTCGGTTCCGATTAGGGTTGCCACCTTTTTTTTGAAGAAATATAGTATTTTTCTCAAAATCTTGCCAAAATATAGTACTTTTGAGAAATTTTGGAAAAAAAATAGTACACATTTTCGTGAGTGCGTTTCGTTCTAAAATTCACAACGCGTCACTACGGGTACGTTCCAATTTAGACAATGTTTATACAAAAAAGTGCAGCAGTAGAGTTAGCCATGAAAATATAGTATTTTTCGTACTATATTATATTTCTATAATATATAGTACAGTTGACCGGAATATAGTACGATACTATATAATATAGTACAGGTGGCAACCCTAGTTCCGATCGTTGGTGGCGGCTAAATGATCCACATATTTCTGCGATATCTACATGTGTAGGGTAACGGCACCAGTTATGGACGGTTTAAGCTGACAAGCACCAGTGATGGACACTTCATTCATAATTTAAAGACCATAGAGTTGTGAATTGATTGTTGTAAAACAAATGACTTCCTTAGTGGGTAGTAAATAAGAGTCATTGTTCATTACTGGTTCTTTGTCCATTACCGGTGACTTTACCCTAGGAAAATTGCCTATTTTTAGGGTATACATACATAGATACCTCCACGTACTCATCATCATCATCATGCTTGAATTATTGCGGCCCGCGGCGCGGCTTGACTTGTTGCGGCCTGTAGAATCAGAATCTCATCTCCTTTGATTAAATAGGTTAACAAGCAAATTATATTTTAAATACATACGAGTATTTTGCGGCCCCCGATGTATTTATATTTAGTCATTTGTGTTGGCCCTAGGTCTCATCTAGTTTAGCCCAGCCCACTTTGACCGTGTATATTCGTTGCCGATCGTAGCTGTCATTATCTAACGAACGAAGATACACGGTCAATGTGGGTTTTTCTGAGATCTTAACACATTTGATTATGACAGCTGCTGAATTATCAGACCAATTGATTCCTGACCCACCATATAACCTATTTACAGTAAACAAAGTAAACAAAGGAAATCTTTATTGCTTTTATTGAGATAACGTTCCGCGGTTGGTCTGAAAACGATTTGTTCGAGGGTCGAAATTTGTCTTTCTATTGAGTAACAATTGACTGTTAGAGACTTATTCTTTGTAAATAAGCTTAGTATGTTTACTAAGGTGTTTAACACCTATGCATTTCAAAATGTAACAGTAAGCCTCAGCAGTAGCTGAGCACTTAAGTACTTTGTCACAATGAACGACTGTACCCTGAAGTATGGGATGCGTGCAAACACGGAATGTGACAAGGTATTTAGCGTCATCTACGTCTGAGGCCCGCCGTACATCAAATTAATTATGTGCGATCTGGCATACCTACGCCATTCAATAATCTAATTAGCCTCATTATAGTTACGCGATTTGATTACTAATCCTTTGCCGCTTAGAGCTGTTTATTACGTATTTAAGGCTTTTTTGCCTTAAATCATTAAAATATAAACTTAAGGCTTAAAAACGGACACTGCATTTGATTTGACTGAGCTATGTGGGAAATTTACATTAAATTGCGGATTGTAGCATTTTATTTTCAATCTTAATGATGAAAAAATACGGATAACTCACGTCCTAAATTCAGTTCATCTCGAACTGTCCATCTAGGATCCGCGGCAGTTGCTATCAAACGCGCACTTCGCGTCACCGCTCAGTTCGCGCGCAACTCGTGATCGACGAAACTAATACTGTTCAAAGTATTACCATTCTACTTAAAATACATAATTAAATTTAAATTAGCTAGGAGAAGGGATAAAAATTACTCTAATTAATTGCAGATGGCGTAGGAAAGAAAAAGGAAAATGAAAATGGGTATGCCGTCAATGGGCGCGCGGAGGGGAAGGAAAGCGCACGCGCACTGGAAATCTAGGCTCATCATTATGGCGGTCGCGATGGCCTACGCTAATTCACAAGGTGAGAACTGACATTTGTTTTTAGATGCTCCGATCCGGAATTTCGAGAAATCACATATACCTAGCCTATATTGCAAAGCTCCTAACGCACTCCCAGCGGATGCGGAGCGGCTTATTTCCCGGCCGGTGTGATGTGCTATTGCTATCTAATACCTATTCGCCAGCATGGAAAGTGATACAAAGTTAATTCCTTAAAAGTCATAACCTCATAATCGTAAACAAATATAGAACAGGTGTCACTAAAAACGATATTAGCATTAGATACTTTGTATGATTAAACGTAGTAGGTCTTAAAAGTAATCATTAATCGACTGCAACTTCTGCAACGCTAGCTCATTAATACGGCGCAGTTTCTATTAGAAACCGTATAATCTATGTTCATACTTCGCAATTTGAAGACATTACTTTAACAGATTTATAATGTAAATCTTGTGCTTCATAGAGTCTGTCGCGGTCCGGTCCTTGGTAATGATAATGATAGTCCAAGGTTTCTAAGAATAAAATCGGTAGAAGCGACACTCGGAAGAGTCGGAAGTTATATGATATACGTAAATACATACATACAGGGTGATAATGTAATCCGTAACGAAATTTTACATACCAGTATGTTAATAAAACTTAAAAATATAATTTGAGTAGTTTCTCATTTACTTTTGTAAATAAGAAGTTATGAGTCGTTAAAGTTTTCCTAAAAAGTGCTAGCATTATTGACACCGCGCGTGGGACGTCAACTATCAATCAATTTATGTACAATAATAATAAAAAATTAACCATACCTACCCTACAAATCTAAACTAAGCGTAGGTACCTTAATAGCTGTTCAAAATGAAGTCCTTTTCTCTCCAAACAGTCTTGCACGTTTCATAACGTTTTTATTCACTATTATTAGCACTTCAGTGTCACTTTCACTTCAGTAAATGCGCTTACAATCTTGTCTTTAAGATTCTGTAAATTTTGTGGTTTGTCCATGTACACACGGCGCTTGATTTCGCTCCAAAGATAGAAATCACAAGGGGTGACGTCAGGTGGCAGGTCCACCGCGTCCTATCCACCAGTCACCGTACACATACACATAATAATGGAGGGATGCACCATCTTGTTGGTAAACCACACTTTGGATGTACCTACACTCGTACCATTTCATAGTACTCGCGATTCGAAAATTCTAACGATATTGTCACTCGTACACTTTGTGCTTACGTATCGTACGACCGGGATGATTAGGGAACGCGTGCACATCGACTGCCCGCTTGAGAATTCATTTTTTATTCCTACCCTCGGCGATTACTTTAGGGTCGTCGAACTGTGGCATAATAATATGCAAAACTACCCTACTTTAGAATTGAATTTAAACAAACGTAAACAGTTACACCGCGGTTTGTAGTGTGTCCACATTCAATAATTTTTTGGGAATTTCCCGATGAAAAAAAAAGAAAAAAAAAGGGTTTTTTTTATTTTACCATTGTATTGTGCTAGTGATTCTGAGTATCAGGAATTAATTTCGTTACGGATTTCATTTTCACCCTGTATATATCTATTATTTATCAGTGATTGGAGTTGTCGTAAGTTGTAAAACAAAGTTGTTGCATTCGTAATGCCGGGCCATAAATATAAACTTTAGAGCAAAAGAGTCAAAAGACGGACACATTTTGTGACCAACTTTGAGCTACAAAGTAGGTACAAAATTTACAGACATTCGTATGTAAGTACAAGGCGTCACCAACGATAAAGAAAAACGTGTATAGTCTGGTATTACACAGATAGAGTGGGTAAATAACTAAAAATGTCTTACATTGGGACTACTACCATATTATATTTTGTAATATTTAATGCATTAAAGAAGGTGGTACGACTGCCTCACGGTAACGCACCGGCTGATTTATTTATGAGGTTCAACAATGAATGTCCATTCTAATCATTTTTATTCTTGGGACATCACATCAAACTCATATAATTTAGTTTCATCGCTTCATTGAAATCGGGTTCTGGGGGTTGGCTGATTTAATCTACTGAACGGGTCTGCGAACTATTCCGCCTACTTTCTCCATAATCCCCTTATTTAATTTGTAAGCAGATCAGATGTGCCTGTTACCTGTTAATTAGGAATATTTCTATTTGAAAGTGAGTTAAACTAATTTACACTTAGGTTTGGGCAGTATCAGATAGGTAGGTACTTGTTTTTATATCTAGGTACTTCAATATGCCGGTAAAATTACAAAGTTCCCTAGTCCCCTATCCCTAGTAACCCTAATCTTTTGGTAAGCGGATGGCTTTCCTTGTAGTAAGTATGTGGTAGAAACATCAAGACTTATTAAATTGATCAACCTGTCTACAGATTCTACTTTTAAGTGAGCGACACTAAATCTCTATCACAGCTTTATATCCCTTTTAATAGTGATTGTAACACTAGAAGGTTGAATAGAGGTAGTGGAAATAGATCAAACGGCGTCATAATCTACCTAATGTCGCCGTTTATTGCGCGCCCAGCCGGCGACAGGAGATGAGGCCTGCCACCTGTTAGGCTAAATTGACAGGAACAAGCTTTCAGTTGTGAATGTGCCTTTGTTGCCAGATATATCGGCCTGCTGCGCCAAGGCGACGGGGACCTGCCGCAGCGTCTGCGAAAAGGTAAGCAACTACCTATGTAATTTTGGTATATTTATGTACACTTTTATGCATATTGTTTGGAACACAAAATAATTACATTAACAACCGCATAATTAAATATAGGGGTACATTTTGGAAGAGAGAATGATTGACCGGAAGAATGAACGTTATCAAGTTCGGTCACGAACACTTTTGTTTGTAGGGTTTGTCGTATTTGTATATCTAATTTGATATGTAGATCTATTCTAGATATAGAAGGGCGAGTTTATCCTATTTACCTATTTTATTCGAATTCTTGTATGTACTTTTAATTAGTGCTTTGGATCACATAATTATATTAGGTGTACTTGTCAATACTTATCTATCTAATACGGTTAATAATATTTATGTAGGTGCACAACGATCGCTGAAATACATACACATATGTCAGATGGCCTCAAAGTTCGTATGACAGTCTCTGTAATTTCTCTAGTCCAGCTCTAGATTTTCAGCTTGTAATCATCGTACTTGAAAACTACTTAATGAACAGTAATTTCATCGACTTCCATTCTCGATATGCCGCAGGCGTAGCGACATGTGCATTACATACTTACCTGGAATCCTCTACGAGGTTATCGATCATCGCATTTCTCCGCGCCTCGGCCTGACCGAGTCACGCCGGGTGCATTCCATTAGAAGGACTTGGCAATCGCATCTGGACATTACCACAAACATCTAGTATTGTGTCGTGTGCGGAATGGCAACTAGCCGCCTCTTGCTTATTCAGCAGAGCTGACGTTCAGCAGTTGACAACGCATCAAAATCAAATCGTGTATCTTGCTTGCCTTTACCCTGATGTTAAACATTTTAAAATGTTACTTGTAGTCATAATTGTATAAATGATGCCCAGTGGTCTTTCAATCCAAGAGGATCACGAAAAACTAGATAAAAAAATTACCTGTGATGTTATGTCCCTGTATCAATGTCGCAGGCGGATTGTATAAACCGCCGTTTTACATAACGGCTAGGCGTTTTGCAAAACAGCGCCGTTTTGTAATGCGGCGGCTCAACATTTAGCCGGATTGTTATTGCAATACGTTCTTCAATAAGGCGGCCCACGTTTAGCCGCATTGTACTACTACTAAAATTGTAGGGTAACTATATTTACAAAATAAAGAATGCTAAATAAAATAAATATAAATAAAATAAACTAACCTAACCTAACCTAATCTAATGTAATCTAACCTAATCTAACCTATTATAACCTCTAAATCCTCTACAGTTTATGTTAGGCAGCGCCACGAGTGTTAAAAACCTGAACTAAAAACGACAAAGCGGCGGCTAATCTCTCGCCGTATTACATTATGCCTAGCCGTAATGAATAACGTTTAGCGCCGAATTCATTCCGGCGGTTTTTTATTCAGCCGCATTCAATCCGGCTAAACGTTGAGCCGCCGCATTACAAAACGGCGCTGTTTTGCAAAACGGCTAGGCGTAATGTAAAACGGCGGATTTTACAATCCGCCTTCGACATCAACATATACAAAGTTGAATATTGCTCAAATAAAACGTACATCTATTTACAACCAGCAGCTCCGAGGAATTTGCTTATAAGGATTACCAATCAAACTTTTCTCTGGAAAGCTAAATTGACTAATTAAGGGATTTATTGCTTCCGTAAAGTTTGGTCGGATATTTCTATCGCCATCCTCTTCCGTAAGGTCATTCGACATTTTGTTCTCGTATTGGCAGCCTAGTAACGGATCGTACTGAAGATTCGGTGCTCTTTGATTTTATTCGGGGATCGTTACCCTTTGATGTAGTGTTACTAAAACAAATACGAGATCCTTTGTTGACGTATTCGAAATAAGATTATGAGTTTCACGCCCTTCCTGTTATTGGAATTCGTTGGTGCCTAGTTTATGAAAATTATTCGAGTCGTCGCGTCGCGTCTAATCAAAAATCACGTCACAGAATGACGGCGGTGGAACGCGTTCCGAGAATGTGCTTCGAGTGAATAAAGCGAATGATTAGAACGTGTAGAGAGGAGAGCAGCGGGACTAATACATCCTTATTTAATTCCGTCTCGTTGGGACTCCGCGTGACGGTCGCTTCCTTCGGCGGGACACAGCTTGAATAAGTAACGCGCAAACCTTGATATTTTGTTTCTTCAAAAGTGATATTTTAATTAACCAATCGCCTAAAAAGTAACGGAGAACCTGCTATCAAATATAAAAATCTTCTGGATACAGTGTCAATTGAAGTTGTGAATATTCATGACTACCGATTACCAATATTTATGTCACCACAAAACTCCCCTAGCCGCGGTCACCAGAGCAGGTCGAGACAATCTAAATAAAGTGGCTCCTTGTTAAACCCACCATTAACTGTATTTAACCCATTGTACGGGCTCTTTGAGGGAATAATTTCACCAATGAAAGTAAACACGTGTTTTATGAGTAGGGTCGTAATTAAGGATAGATAGATGTGTAATTAGACAAGGGAATGTTCGTTCGCGTATTGTTTGTCGCGTGTAGTAATTGGCGACGTCGACCTGTGCTGGATGACAGGGCAGCGTCGCTACCGTAATGACTTAATGACAGCGCCGCCATGCCGGCACGGGGACGCGGTGCCCAGGGTAATGACACTAGATATAAGTCAATCATTCACAATAGGTTTTTCCTGTATGCCTGTGCTACTTTGTAAGCGCATACTTATACGTATAACTCGATAACTAATACGTTCTGTTACGAAAATAGGTAGGGAAATCGGTCAGATTGATAGCGGTGCGCTGTATCGAAAATGCGGTAGAGTTATGCGCTGTAGTGAGACTTATGTCTGTAAACAACTTGTTAGAAGCCGTTTGCAGCGTGCTTGCAGACTCGCCGAGCAATTTATTGGGTGCCGGTGATGTATCAGTCGCGGCGAGACAGCGATGGGCTGCGAGGAACAAATTGTTTGCAATCATGACACTATTATAGCACGTGTTTCAGCAGTGTTGTAGTTGTACTTGCACGTAATAGATTTATGATTTTATCTAATAAAGTGTGTTCTTCGAGAGGGTTTTGGATTCTGTTAAATGTTACGTAGAGTCTCCAAAAAAAATTGATATGTCAATTTCATTGTACCTAAGGCTAAGCGCGTACTACGACTTTTTGTCGTGCGACACGATTTTAATATAGCGTTGTCCATACTGATTTTTTCATCATAGTGCGCGCGATGACATATAAACCCTTACGTTGCATTTCTGCGACAAAATTGTCGCGCGACAAAAAATCGTAGTGCGCACTTAACCTAACCTTATAAATTAACTGTATACAAAGTGATTATGTTATGTACACATAGTGGTAGTAAAACTATTAAGTACGATGACGTCAGTCCACCTGACGCGCCGGCGCTACCAAAGAGACTCAAAACAGCAGCGGTGCCTTTGATCGTTAGTTACCATACATTGGCCTACGCTAATTATTCCATAATCTACGCTACATGTGGCGTTTCAATGCGGCTACGAAAAAACAGGTCACACATTGCGTCTGATTTATACTTCAAAGGACTTTGTGGATGGCAATTGAGAATTAGAGCATTGAAATAAAATGTGAATAAAGCATTATTAATCTCGTTAGAATATTTCATGGTGCATATAGCGTTTGTGTGCTCTGCCTACCCCCTTTGGTAATACAGGCGTGATGGTATGTATGTATGTAGAATGTTTCATTTTTGCCTTGAACAGTAGAGCGAAATTTTTTCGCGTAAACATAAAATAAAAATTATAGGTGTAGATGGGTAAATATTCGGGCGTTTGAACCGCTGTCATTATTCTCAACACTTTTTTTTATCAGATTTCTTATGAAATTGGTAAAATAAGTGTGTTATAATATAGTATCTGTGACTTATAGATAGGTACACACTAGACTATTATATACACATTTAAGAAATCTGAAAAAAAAAAGTGTTGAGAATAGTGACAGCGGTTCAAACGCCCGAATATTTACCAAGATAGTTTTCGCGTGAGAATGTTCAGCATGCGAGAAGGAATTAAATGTGAATTTACTTGTAGAGCGTTGTTATAATGTAATAATATTTGTATAAATTTGAAATTCCGATGATTGACGGCAATGTCCGAGCCATAATAAACCTGATGGAATTAAAAAAATGTAGGACTTAAAAAAAACGTAACATTTCTCATTAAATAAACCTTACGTTACCATATTTGTTTAATTACGAAGTCGCGACTGTACTGTTAACTATTGATGTTCAATTTGATGATTGTAAGTAAAATTCGTATCACAATTATGTTAGCGTGCATGCAAAAACTAGCAGAAGTGACGTGAATAAGAAATATTGTAAGGCACGAACCTACTCGTAGAATTACGCCAGTAATTTGCTGTGAAGGGGCGCTACTTCGTAGGTTAGCAGATCCGTAATTACAGAATAAACGTTTAGGTACGGAAGGCATGGTGCATAGGACATTAACATAATACAGTTTCCCAACCACATAGGTATGTATCATGACTGTATCTCGGGTGTCATGAACTAGCTACTTATAGAGTTACTTTGTAGAGTTATTTCAAACCCAAAGCTCTATCTTATAAGCGGGTATAAAGTTTAAAAGTTAAGTTTTACTTCGCTAAATCAAATACCAAACAGGTATGTTTTTAAATATTGTGGACATTACCGTAGGTATAATTTTATAATTGCTATTGCTAATAATATTATTAGCCAGAAATATGAAATCAAATCAATTCCTCGATAGGAAAAGATCACGAAGTCTTCTATGATTTTCGACCAATTTCTATTTCCATACATTTAAAAACTGAAAATCAATTGGCGAATCTATTTGAGTACTCGTATTTAATAAACTTGCATAGTTCTAGAGTTATCGAAGTAACGCTACGTTAGGCGCATAACGCACAATGTTTGCGAAACTAGTACGGAATAGTATACTGAATTCAGCTAGCTTTATACAGGCCCTTAACACATAAAATTCGTCTTGATTCCCAACACAAACGTCGTTACGGCACCCGCGTCACGCGACTTCAGAGCCAGTGTAACCGCATTTGACATTTCCTTGGAACCTTGGATTGTCCGCCGACAATCACGGCATGTGTGGGGTGCCGAATGCCGATCAGGGTAAGGTTGCCGGATATATAAAAAATACGAAGAGAGAGAGAGAAATTTAATCCTGCGAGACGTCAGTTTTATTAAATTAGGTTTAAACTTTACCGGATAGAATCTTGATTTGATCTTGCTTGTTCATGATGAATTACCAGTATTATAACATGGGTGTAGCTGGCATATTTCCGTACAAGTAGCTTGCACGCATGTGTATTCAGATATATGTGCGCTTGTTTTTGTATATAGACGGATTGTTAGAAACTTATGCCATTTTTGTTTCTTCATATTTGCAACAGCTGTAACAGCTGTCTTTGAAAATTATGTAGAGTCGCGAATAAGAAGTAAAAGTATTAGCTTAAGTGTCGAATAATCCGAGTAGATTGACACGCGCGCAACCTACTTTTTTACATCATTACAAAACAATAACGACAATAATGACAACTACACGAATCCCGGCGGGATATACAATACATCCCTAAACCTTTCACCCTTAACGCAAAATTACATCTGTATCCGCTCCAGCTTTTTTGTCCTCCGCACACAGCTCTGCAGCTCTCATAGGTAATATTCTAAGGGCTTGCTCTTTAAACTACGAGACTGCAGGCTTGTCGGAGGCCAAAATAGCTTGGTCTGCTGCTTGCCCGGGTGAAGATCTACCTGTCAATACTAAATCTCAAAGGGCCTGGGATGACATTTTAGATTTAAGTTTAGTTTTTAAGTTAGTTGTATATAATTTTAATTGCTTTTGTTTTGTACATATTTGTTCTGTAAATAAACTTTACTTTACCTTTCACCCTTTACAAATAAAAAAAAACTGTAGTACTAGTTAATAAAAGTACTGTAACACTTGATGCATCACATCGCAGTAAACAATATGAATAAGTAAATGCACCAGCCCTGCCGGTGTTGCTAGGCCGAGCACGTGCGGGCAGCTTAGTGCCGTTTTACCTCGCGTCGAACTTCGGCATTGCCACTGAGAAATTTCAATTCCAGGCTTATTCTATTGGGTATTTCATTGAGTTTATGGAGCAGTGTAGAGCTATAGAGACAACGGGACGGTCATACACAAAGATATGTTTGAGTCTTTTCTGTGGACGTGACAAAAGTAGAATTTACAACCGATTAGGGTTGACGACTGGGCTAAAAATACAATCATGTTGAAAATTGTTCGGTAACTCACGTTAATAAAATCGAATTTAGCTCGACATGTTTCGGACTAATTCGTAGCCCTTCATCTAGGAGCCGCGGCAGCTGCTGCTGCCAAACGCGAACTGCGCGCCTCTTCAAGAAGAAAACCGAGGCGATTCACTCATGAGTGAATCTCACGGTAGTTTAATAGATTCATGTTATAAAATACAATCATTCTAAATATTAAATATATATCAGTTTTAAATAGGTAATTTTAATAATTGAGAGTGGTTAAAAGATCATTTAATCTCCAGAGTGGTGGCTTGTGATGTCACGCCTTATACTCTGTTGGTTTAGGTACTTAACTAAAAGTAAACAAACTCTATGTCAGATTTGACAGGTTAGGAACGTTTTTTTTACTACCCAACTTTTTTCGGATATTCAAAAAGTTTAGCAAAGGTAGGAAACAATAAAAAAAAATTGTTGGTGCCTAAATTTACCTAATACCAGAAACAATCGGAATTAGAACACTAACGTTCATCAGATGAATACATAATGTAAGATTCTTTTGCAAAACTTTTGAATATCCGAAAAAAGTTGGGTAGTAAAATAAAACCGTTCTTAAGGCCGGCCACATACATACGGAATTCCGTTTCGGAATCTCGAATCGGACTGTCCGAACGCACTAAATCGATACGACATCATAGATGGTCCATAGGGACCAGCCACACACATTCGAAAAATTCCGTTCGGAATGGTCCATAGGTTTGCATGGATTGACTGCGTTCGATTTTCCGATTCGAGATTCTGAAACGGAATTTTTCCGAATGTATGTGGCTGGCCTAACCTGTCAAGTCTGACATGAAGTTTGTTTACTTTTAGTTAAGTACCTAAACCGACAGAGTATAGTAAACAATGTATGTACCTACAATGTAGAGACGTTACTTAGAACGATAAAGATTTATGTATGTACAATGTTTTAAATAATCTAATTAACGGACTTAATATTTTTTTTTAGTCATCTTTGTTGATGTAGTAAGAAAAGGCCGGAATAATTTGACGCCTCTCCACATACTACTTATTAGTTAACTCGTCCAAACAAGTCAAGAGATTGGGCTTTCAATTCCATGAATGTTATTTCTACAGGATTATTTATTTCCATGTGTATGATCCAGAAAGTAAGTAATGTTGTAGAGATGTGTTATAATATTCAGTTGAAAGCACATATTCGTTTCAGAAACTTTCCTAAGCTACGTCATTTCGGCATAGGTACGCTAAATTCAGCATACCCAGTTATTATTTATAAATATGGATAAGAAATGCAGAAAATGTAGACATTTTATTGAATTACATAAACAATTCCTTAACAACTACTACTATTTTATCGAACTGTCTTCAACAATGCTTACATTAGGAACAATGAAAATGTTGAAAAATAAATTTTAAACCAACTCAATTTCGGTTCGACTTTTGCACCTCCGCAATTGCACTTTAAATTCTACTGCTTAAATATTAATACTGGACTGTGGCTCCGTTTACTTGCACATCTTCTACTTGATTAGGAAGAAAACGCTTTGGAGGATCTGCAAAAAATTAGACCAAGGAAGATAAAAAAAAAAACAAATAACTTTTTGACATTGTGCTACACATTGTGGTGCACATTTTTTAAAGGAATGGCTAAGATAATAATTTATGAACTCGAAGATAAAGACAGTTCAGGTTAAATACTTCTCCTTTAAGTTGCGAAAACAAACAAACACACAAATGTGCCGCAGACAGTTCAAAGCGGTCCAAAATAGACATGTCTCAACCCTTTCATGTCCGTCCGTCCCTCCGACACCTACGGACGGTGTCGCCCGTTAATATATCTGCGGCCGATAATTGGGACGGATATCATATTTAGGGCTACATTTGGAAATGTTTCGACCTCTGAATTTTTCGGAATTTATGTGCGATATCAAATTTGATATTTATCACGAGCTATTCGGTGAAGGAAAACATCGTGAGGAAACCTACACACAGCGACGAAGTAATTCAAAGTTGTGTGTGAAGTTCCCAATCCGCACTGGGCCCGCGTGGGAACTATCGCCCAAGCCCTCTCATACTGAGAGGAGGCCTGTGCCCTGCAGTGGGACGTATATAGGCTGATAATGATGATGATGATGATTGGAAATGTTTCTATTTGACCGAGATCACAACAGCTCCCGTCGTGCTAAAAAATCCGTATCTACCCAAGTTAAACGTGCAGCTCTAAAACGTACAGTTCCTAAATATTTTAAGAACGATTGTTCTTAGACTGATATCTAAACAGGAAGCTGACTTTACGGTATTCTTATCGATATTTTTGATAGAGATCCCCTCGGTTTTAAGTCCGCCTATCTACACTAACTGGTCTGTAGCTTGTTTAATGTGCAGTTAAGAGTGATCTACATTATTATGTAATACAGTTTATGTTGGTTGTCAAATATTAGTTAAAACGCCTGTATTAGGTAGTGTAAAGTCAAGGAAATTGATACCTGTGCCACTTTGAACATTTTCATAATGAGTTTCATATTGCTTTGATTAGTAGATAGTATGGTATGTCACAGTGACATTTCTTATGAAAAGTAGTGTCCGACCGAAGCTTCGGCTTCGGCTTCGGCTTCGGCCACCTTCGGCCAAAAAATCGACCTTCGGCCAAACCTTCGGCTTCGGCCAAAATTTGGCCGAAGCTTTGGCCGAAGCCGAAGGTTTGCAAATCGTGATTTGGAATTGAACAAACGATGCCAGAGCGAGACGGATAGTGCGCAGCGCTAACAGGGCAGCATTTCGCCGGCCCGATCGCATTACTTGCAGTTAATTATATAAATTACTGACAACACATGACATAAAAACATAGTCACACTTGATTTAGGAACGAAAACTGCGCATAATTTCATGCCGTTTTTTTTTACTATTAGCAAATTCTCGTATTTCTTAAGGTCAACATGGGGTCAACACACCTTCGGCTTCGGCTTCGGCTTCGGCCGAAGGTTTTGATGAAAGCCGATTAATCGGCTTCGGCTTCGGCTTCGGCCAAAATTGTACCTTCGGTCGGACACTAATGAAAAGGTACAAAGTGGCACAGATATCAAATTTTTTGTCACGGTCAAAGTTCATGTCATGAGCCACCATAGAACCTTTTCAAAGAGAAAATTATTACGATTTCCCTTGATAATAAATAAACTTATTGAATCAGCTTTGTACAAAAACAATTAAACCTACGTTAAACTACAAGTATTAAGTATTTTACAATTTCTATTGTTATCATTGTGAATCTCGCTGTCTGTTTCTTTAGCTCATTTATTTCTTGATAGTTAATGAGATGTCACTATGATGTTTTACTGTGAATTGGTTCCATGGTGACTCATGAATTAAAGTTCTTGACTGTACTAAAATTTCACGCTATTTAGGCTCGTCAAGCAGTCTACGAAAAGCTTCTTTAATGCGCAAAGTTTACCTCAAGAAACTATTATTCATATACCATTAGCGAAATGCGCATGTTACAAATATCAGTCCCTGTTATCTATTCCGAGAAGAGTGTTATCGCCGAGGGGAGGGAACTGGAACGGGGGCGGGGGGAGTTCTTCAGCTCGTTAATCACGCCGCTGTCACCGCGCTGATGTCTCCAGCGTTTTGCCCAATCTTTATTGCTCCTCGTCACAAGACCGGAGCACTCGTAAACGACGACAGTTTTAAATTAAGATGCCACGATACGACACACACTTTTTTGACATGACTCACGACAGCCTAACTAAAGGGTAAGTGGACGAAATATAACAAGCCACAAATCAAGCCCGACTATATTTACAAATTGTTTTGAAACCATGCTAAATATCAGTCGTGGACAAAGTCAACAGCGGACTTTGAAAAAGCGGCAGCAAGCCAACAAATTCTTCTTTTCATGATAGATGTACTACACTGTCTTAACACAATCAAAGACGGCTAAATCGAATATAAAACGTGTTTTGCTATTGAAATGAGGGTGGAATGGCATTCAGACAAATTCACAAAGAAACATCAAAGCGGTGATGGAGTAGCGATTTGATTCTGTCCTTTGATTGCCGCGCGGCGTCCCGCGGCGCTATTTCCGAACCGCATCTATACCGAGCGCCTGGAATTACACGCAGGGCTGTCGCTCGCGTCGTCCCGCCTAACACCCCGTAACAGACGTATTCACAAAAACAAAACACAAGGAAAATACGTTTATTTCCCCACAAACGTTAATAACAAGGAGCCGACCACGCGCACGAGAACACGAATTTCTTCTTTGGTAAAATAATCCTAGCACTAACCCTCGCTGGATGGAGCTGCCACGCTGTCAGCCTGCAATAATTACGGCGGGTAGTTGCTAAACTATTTAGGGCGGCCGTCGTGTGAGTTCTCAACGTCATTTTATTTTGTCAACTGAAAGCCCCCTTTGTGTTTTAATTAGCACTGAAATGGCAGCTGACTCCATTATCGAGTGTTGCGGCCGTTATCCTGAGAGTTAATTAACTTTATTGGTGTATTATGGAGTGTAAAGTTAGTTTAGCTCGATATTGTGGTTGTTGATACGAAACATATGGCATTACCAGAGAAGTGAAATGTTTTAACTGTGATGCTTGCTTGTAAATGTGATCGTGCGATGAATACTTTCGATGCACCGAGGAGCCGTTAAATTTTATTAGCGCTATTACTATTACGCCGGTCGCGGTCCTGTTACATGCAAAATGGTTGCAGACGCGTGCGCTCCGAATCCTAATAGATTCATTGTCGTTGCGGGTTCCTTGTAATGGCTCAATTTGTCACAGTAGCTTGGGCTCTTGAACTTCATTTACATATCTCACAGATTTTCAAATGGTATCCATTAAAACGAAAACCGTTCGAGTCGGCTTACGATTATGCAGTCATTATCTGAGAATCGGATTTGAATGCCTCGATGTTAATTCGAAACGAATTTTATTGTTCGACAAAAGAGTGTCGCGCATTTCGAGGAGGCATTACGAATAATTCAGTCATAAAGACGCGTGGTGGATGCCGTGCACGTCTGGCACAGGACACGTGAACTATGATGGCTGTGACGACCCCCGCCCGCGATTGTCTCCATGCTAATGCCACCACCTCTTTATCGTTATGCTGTTTATGCTTATGATTCAACATAATTTTTCTGTCGCCATTGACAAACGGTCGCCGCGGATTGAATAATAAGCGATGTTTTCGAATGCCTGCGGCGAATGCATTAAAAATACACCGAGACGATTTGGTCGCAGCGTAGCACCTCGCATTGAAATCGTTAGCCACATTGTGGCCGCAGTTCCTGGAATTGCGTTAGTGAAATATTGAAATTACGTGCACATGCTGATTTATTGCAGCTTTGTGGAAGCGATTCCTTAGAGTTCTAATTAATTAAACCTGGGTCCTCCGTTGGCTAGTTAGTTTTTATGTCACTGGCTGAATAACATTATACTCATTCTTTGCAGTTTTCTTTTGTTCTTGTTAATTATGTGCTAGTTTCTCTAATTAGTTTTTTGAGTTGTCTACTGTTGTTTTAGTAATGACGATGCCTAAACTTTACCCTTACTTAACCCCTCGTTTGCGGCGTAACCGATTTTTTCTACGTATTTGTATGGAGCAGATCTGCTCCTAAGCATATTCGAGAGGTTGATCTGTGCTTTCCAATGATTTGACACTTAATTCACTACAGATGATATAGCTACGATTTCGCCAGGACCTTAGATTCCACCACAGTTTGGTGGTTCTCACAATCCTAATTTTTAACAGATAGTATTGACCGGATTTGATTCTTTCCTTTTTATTTATAAACTTGTGAGTGAGCGGAAAGTAACGTCACTCCTGAAAATTACGTAAATGAAATTCATTTGTAACGCGAGAAGGTAATTCGGTGCCAAGCTGTCCGTCGCGGAAGTGGGTTGACTTTATGTTTTTTTTTTTCAATCAACAGAGGGGTTCGATCGAGAATCGTAGGTGTCTTCGATTAAGAAAACATTATACCAAATAAACTTACTTTACCGTGCTGTGCATGAATTATGATTAATTTCTCTACAAACCTGCGATTTGCTTATAATTGTAAATTTCTAATCAATGGCAACTAATTTTTCTGAGGTTATCAGCTGCTACGGACCGACAAACACGCGGGTTTATCACGTCATATTCCTTCCTTCTTTCCTTTCAAAATTTTGGTTCTGAGCCCAAAAATCGCATAAAAGCTGGTCCATTTTCTACACAAACAGATATATGGACACAGACAAATATTGGTATCATGCCTCTTAAAGCTATCTAATAAACCGACTCGAAAAAACAATCACAGAGTATTTTAGCAGTAATTAGGTGTTCGTTTTAATAAATAATGATATTTAGATACCTTGGTCAAAATAAATTTAAATTACGTTACGTATTTCTGGAACGGGAAAAACCATTGTTTTCAGTTTGGTGTTAGAGTACATAAAGCAGATAAATCGAATGATATTGATGGCGCCAGATATTCGCAAAACAATTGCAAAGACAATGAGCCTAGATGGCCGATGGTGTGGCCCGAATCAGTCCCACTTAAGTGACATCCTATTTGTATACAATGATCATTGTTCCAATGAGAACACGCCTGTCCAACTACAAATTATTGACATGACGGAGCGACTATATTCGTTTACGTTAACCTTTCAACAAGTTGGTAGAAGTACTTTTATTTAGTTTGCAAGAGAATAATGCCCTATGTACCTACGCCGTATTTTTAGGATCAAAATTACGTTTACTGATTCGTATTGACTATTGTACCTATTCTTGCGGTCGAAATATTGTTTTTGTGTTAGCTTGAACTATGCAGCAATCAAAATGTTATATGTATTGCATTTTGTGATACGAAATATCTAACAGAAATTGATTGACGGGCTCTCGCCTTGTGTCTATCATTGTTATTCTCCAACTGATAGCCTTTTGCTCCGAACACCTTGGGCGCGATAATGCCATGCACTCAGAGACTCAGACGCACTCTTGTCAGATATGCTCTGTAAAATATTGTTCATAGAACTTATAATAAAATCTATCAGACTGATTCTTAGGTAAAGCTATAAGTATGGAAGAGGATATTTTTGAGTACCTAGCTTTTTAGTTTTTCTCTGTTAATGTAATTACTGTACCCGCACTATACCTACTGATATATATATCTTGCACGTTGTAAGAAATCCATTACAATTGGCCTGTTACGTTACGTCTATATTTGATTATTTAGATAACATTACGCCACTTCACTTAACACATTCACTGCCGACCACTCGGATCCGAGTGTGGCGGGGCTATAGTAGCGGCGCCCGCCACTCTTATCCGAGCGAGCGTCAGGTGCATTTTTTTTTGGTGCATTAGGTGCATCAAGCGGGATGTGTGCTGACCACTCGGATCCGAAAAAGGCGTTTTTTTATTAAAATAATAATAATAACAATATACATGTATCCATATTTTCGAACATTCATAAGTACTTAATCCAAATTCGCCTTAAAAATTGTCGGCACCCGGGGAAAGATTTTGATTATTTTGGTGGCAGTGAATGTGTTAAGTAAAATAGCTGTACCTATTTGGGAATCGGCAATTGATTGAAATTTAGAGACTAAATTCTTGTTGAAAAGTTTTGTTTAAAAATGCTCGATTTACAAGAGTCCACTTTTAGAGGGAGTAACTATCATCTATTCGTATTGAAAAAGTAAATTAAAATTATGTATCTTCGTGAAATTCCAGGCAATCATAGACTATAATGATGCACTTCCGGATTTAACGAACTACTGATATAAAAATCCCTAGTTACATGTTAAAATAAAACAAAACTCAGCGCAGTGTCAGTAATACGATATTTTAAAAGGGAGATCGTTAATGTAGCGCTGGCGATGTCAATTAATTCCTTAAAACTAATGAAGAGCCATAACGGCCCGGCAACATGTGTTTGTTTATCATAGGCGTAGTGTTGGCCGGTAACTGCCGGATATCGATAGTCTACCTATATCGATATCTTCAATAAATATAAAATCCTAGGACGACTTATGAATTAAGTTCTGAGTTAACCCTCCAAATATTGTCATTTCGTTGGTATAGATGTATATTAACATAGAACGCATTAACACAGAGTAAGCTAAAATTGTTGTCGTTTCTTTCTACCGTTTGTCGTAGGTCTTTTACGAGGTCCCGCTAGCGGAGCGTACCTAAACTACTGAGTTGATCTCCCTTCGTATTACTTAACAAATTTCTTCAAAGTTCGCAAGTCTCCCTTGATGTCAATTAAATGAGTTAAATACTAATAATTAAATTAAAAAAAAACTTAGTTAGTAGCGACAATTGATAGGGATTTGTCTTAATTTACTAAAACTAATTGGGACCAGTAAATTACTTAGTTTGATATTATCGACACGATTTTTTGCACGGCAAGAAAGGATTATTCAGCATTGCTAATAATACCTGACGGGATTAAAGTTAATACAATCAAATTGTTACCTAACCGTTTATCGATATCCTGGTAGAGTTTGAGGATTCTCTTCACTAGTACTGTACATACAGTGGCGCAAACGCCGCTTTATTGCTTCTCTCTAGTTCCCATATCTCTGAAACACATCCACATCCACTAACTTCAACCCTAATGCTAAGCCAGTAAAAACGTTGTTGGCTGCATTTATTTACATAAGACATGTAATTTGTTTTTCAGTCGTTTGATATCAAATAAATACATAAAACCAAATCATTTTACGACTGATGTTTCTAAATATCCTGTGGTTTGAGTGAAGTTGCGTATGATCTAATTATATTTATTACTACATTGACACAAATTTCAATAGATAATGTTGAAAGCCAATAAATGGAGTTATCTTAAGAGAGAGCGTTGATGACTCTATGGGTCCAAATTATACGATATTCTTGCATAGTTACATTTTACTCAAGTAGCTGCTTTAATGCTTTAGTTGGTTCATGGAAGAGCATCTTTTAAGCAAAACTTATATTTACGTCAATTTTAATGTTATTTTTATTAAAAATTGTGAGCTTTTTCCATCGTTAAAATTTTTATACTCTTTGTCTGGGGTAGTAATTGTAATTTTGATTATGAGTAGAAATAACATAAACATTACAAAATTCGTGACAAAAGATATAATGGCATAAATAATGCTCAGGAATACCTACCTAAGTATTTTACCATGGACTGAATTATCTTTTAAAGCTTTGTACAACTGTACAGTCCCCGGCATGTAATGTGGCATGGTTCCAAATAGTGTGTGTAAGTTTACGTTTTGCTTTACCACTGAAAAAGCGGCGCGCAATCTTACCCCCAGTACTTAAAAACTTGCCAAGTTAGTTCCCGGCGATTGTAGATTAATCAAAGCTTAGGTACGTAAGATTTTTTTCCCTTAATTGAAGTCAAATATCACTTCAATTAATCTCTGTTGGTTTCAGATGTCTCTCGTGGAAATAGCATCGAATTCCTCGATGCGGGAAGCGCGGATTCAAAACATCTACAAGTTCTGTGCACCGCACCTTGTGAGTGATTCTATCTTACTAAAACATCAACCTTTTAGACATTAACTTAATGAGTTTATACCGGTAGCTGTTCTAACGATCAAGCAAGCAATAACATCTTATCTTTACCCGATAACATCTAGGCAGTTTGTTATGTTAATCTCCTTCAAGTTCATCTCGGTTTATACTTTATACCATCACGTGTAGTGTAGTGTAAGGTGATACCGTTCGCTCACATTATCAAGATCCTTTTTTCTATCCTATTGAAAGGCTATAGGATCTTATTCACCAATAAACCGCCCACTGGCATTGTATTGTAATTGGGGATGGTTTAAGATTACCGCCGTGTCGCGTTACACCTGAATAATGCGGCATAAAAGCATTTGAAACGGAAGGCTCGTTAATTTATTGATTGATCTATCTATTAAATTTCTTTGCAGATAGAGTTCTGGATATGCATGAATCACACTATACAAGGTGAGTCCCTAAAGTGTAGACTTACAATTTATTATTGAATTCGCATTTAGTTCAATGGCTCCCGAATATTGCACGTGACTTCGACTAATAAATATTATGTAGGTGTACCTATTCCGAGTTGATATGCTAACTCTGAAGTATGAGCTTTTAACAATTTGAAATTCATTCACATCAAGTAGTTATTGCGTAAAAGAGTAGATAACAGAGGTCTACACGTACTTACATACAAATTAATTTGAGTAAGAAGTGGGATTTAAAAGTATCTGGCTACCAAGAATGTTTTTCGATATAGATTAAAGATTTATTTTTGGTTCAGTCTGTGAATACGTAAATGTAGCAATGATTAAGAAAACAAATGATTCTAACACAATTGTATCAATAGAATGAAGATGCCAACAGATCGGACACCCACGCTGTCCCACACGATCTGTGCAACTCGGACGCTGGGGTATTTCAGTGTCTATTTTGAATTAACTGTTTGATTATCTATGATAAATCTTACTAAAATTTAGGAGTAAAATGACTACTTAGTATGAAAATACTATAACTTTATTAACTAAAGTTGAATCCTCGCACCTAAATATTGGTCAACGGAGGCGGGTGTCTAAACTGAACGAACAATTTTATGGTGTCGAGTTTCCGCGTTGTCATGTCGTCCATGGATGTCGTATGAAGCAACTAAGGAAATACCTACATACTATGGGGTGGCACGTTTCATAGCCATTTTAATATATTTTTGGATTTAAAAATATACCTTGTCACCTAAAGCTCCAATCGGCCTGACAGCGGAAACGGAACGGAGCGGCGCGATGGCGTGACTGTAGATGAACGAAACGCTTTTTTCCTGGCCGGTGCTATGCGTGCGCTCTTTCGTATAGTTTCTAATAGTACAACCTATTTGAACCGATACCGTGACGCTACCTCTCCGCGCCATCCAGCTACCGCTATCAGTTAGGAGTTTCAAGCCACCAACTTTATCCAATTTATAATCTAGGCTCCGTAAAATGAAATAAGTAGTCACGGATGTGTCTTTGTGAAGCTTCATGACAGTTTATCCCATTTGGGCATGCAAGCGTGATAGTTAAATATGTATGGTTGTACAGAGGTGATCTCTGGTTCCGGCTGGTGGGGCCGCGCGTGCTGCGCGCTGGGCCGCGCGGCGCCGTGCCGGCAGGCATGCGCGACGGCGGGCGGCGCAGACGCGCTCACAGCCGCCTGCCGACGCTCGGACGAGATCGCCTTCTTCAACTGCGTTCAACGCCAACACGAGGCCCAGCAGTGTTGCGGTGAGTATCTGCATCAGAGCCGCCTTGGGCGACGAGATTCCTATGGCGCCCCCTAACTAAGAGCGATAGTCTAGAAAGAGGTTCTTCCTGTAATTTTTATAGTTAAATGTGTGACATAGGGGGGGNNNGGGGGGGGGGGGAGGGCTGAGAAAACCCAAATTTTGTGTGACGTACTTTATGGATGGCCCCCTTATGGCACCCCTCTAGCCCGGCGTCATTGTGATACCATTTTTGCTTTTTAACTGTGTTCTATAGCATTATGAAATACCTACTATGGCTGTGGTGATTGAAATAGTTGGGAACAGTAACAGTAACTATGTATGTGATATTCAATTGATTGAACAATGACCTCTCAAGCAGGTGTCTTAGATTGAAATCCCGCCACTCACTATCTTCTGCTATTCATTGAAGGAAACCAGCATAGTTGCGTGTGGAGTTACCAATTCACTTTCGGGCTGTATAGGAACTACAGGCCAAGTCTTTTAATAGAGCCTGTGCTCAGCTGTAGGATGTAAAGCATGATGGCGATGGTGTACAGTCAAAGAAATTGATACCAGTACCGCTTTGAACCTTTTCATAATGAGTTTAAAATTGCTTTGATTAGTAAATAGTATGGTAAGGTATGAGATGACGTCGCAGTGACATTTCTTGTAAAAAGGTACAAAGTGGCACAGTTATCAAATTGACTGTACAATTTTGACCCTGACATATCACCTCCAGCACAGACGCAGTCGATAGGCTGCCACGAGGCCTGCCAGCGCGTGCTGTGGCGCGTGGGCACGGCGCACGTGGAGCTGGGCGCCCGTGAGCGCGCCGCCGAGGCCTGCGACCAGTCGCCGGCGCTGCTGCACTGCCTGCGCGACCTCACGGCTTCCACGGTCCATGCTGACACCTCTAAATGTGAGACTGATTCTCTTTCTTCATTTATAAGGTTCTAAGATTGTTAGGTCAGGACCTGCTTTTTGGTAAAATGCTGTGGCCCGACACCGCCGTTCCTGCTCTCACTAGAAGTAGAGTGGTCTAACATTTAGAGTAGGTACTCTTTCGGCGTTATATTTAAGATCAAAGGTGGTAGTAAGGGTGTTTAGTTTATGATAAGATCCTAGGACGTAAACGTTTTCTCATTTAGCCGGCTTGGCACGGCAAGAAGCGGGATAGACTATAACAATCACCGTCCAACTATACTCCTTTTTTTTTGGGTTGAGAATTTTAACTGTCAAATCCTTACACATTGAGTAATCCCAAGATATCGGCGCAAATTATGATGATGTTTGATTTAAGAACATTATAACAAACAATGTTAAATGTATTTGCATAAATAATTTCCAGTTTTACTTATGAATTCCAGAGATAATTTCAAATTGTGTCCGTTGCAATTCTCAACCCAAAAAAAACGGAGTATAGGGGCGTCAGAAAATGATAGAGAGTTTACCTCGCGTGCGGATCGACTTGGGGGTGTTGCCCTACTACTAAGCCTATAGCGGTAGCTAGGTCATATATCCGAATGATGCCAATACAACCGACACTGAAAATACTAACGTATAAACTATTTCTAACAAGAATCTGTCTGGATGCGAGGATGATGATGAAATTAAAAAAAAATATTTTCCTTCAGATTTACCATGCTGCCAAGAATCACCAAGCCAAGAGTGTAGGACTCAATGCGAATCCGTCCTGCGTCGCACGGGCGACTCGCAAGAGATCGCCGAGACTCTGGCGCAGGAGTGCGGCGCCCCCGCCATTCACGACGGCTTGTGGCAGTGCTTCCTGAGGAAAGACGCGCCTCCGGACACCAAAGACCTCATACCACATGATGTGGCCAAGTTGCATTGCTGTAATAAGGTATAACTAGCTGTACGACCGAGCTTTACTCGGATTATTCAGTAAGTAAGAAATTATATCCCGGTTTTTTTTCTCTCTGAAAATCACGT
>BHDV01065662.1:0-58676 GCA_005406045.1 Adoxophyes honmai
GGGTTCCGTTTTTTGCCATTCGGCTACGGAACCCTAAAAAAGTTGCATATACATGATACTTTAATGTTTAAACCAAGTTCAAAGTAGCTTATGATATGTACTGTCAAGGAAATTGATATCTGTGCCACTTTGAACCTTTTCATAATGAGTTTCATATTGCTCTGATTAGTAGATAGTATGGTATGTTTAACTATCTGGTTACCCTGAAATTGCTAAACGTGGCACTGGATTTTTGAATTCATGTGCTCTGCCTACCCCTTTTGGGAATAAGGGCGTGAGAATATGTATGTATGTATGGTATGTCACAGTGACATTTCTTGTGAAAAGGTACAAAGTGGCACAGTTATCAAATTCTTTGACTGTACAATGTGGGTATATTGTTAATTGGTAAGCATAGCCATGCAAAGCCTTACACGGATTGTACTAAAGTATTAGAAAGTAAATAGTTAATGGAAAACATACCTCCTTGGGATACATTTAAGGGTCGATTCAATTAACAATTTAGTCTTGCAATAAGTCACTATACAAATGTATATTTGCGAGTAAATACATTTTTCATGCGAACATAGCGGTTATATTGATCATAAAGCGCATAAACTCAATACGGAATGTTCAGCGGTTGACGAACGTCATACACTTAGTAATACCGGTTTATCATCGCCATCAGACGGAAGAGCAAGCACATGACAAACCTGTACATAAGTACATTCGTTAATGTAAAAGTAACTGTGTAAATATAATCGTAACAAGTGATTTCAACTGGAAAATTGTTTAATGGAATGTTGATAAACTTTTTTTTAATGACTCATCTGTCGTATTTCGTCCTAGCAGATTTTTAATTACAACATTTTCAAATTTTTTGTTTGATCGTCAGAATTTTATTAAAAAGTAAACTTTGTCAATGTGTTTTCTCTCAAGCAGAGGGTCGTGGGTTCAAACCTCGGGCTCGAACCTCTGTATTTTTCGGAATTTATGTGCGATACCGAATTTGATATTTATCACGAGCTATTCGGTGAAGGAAAACATCGTGAGGAAACCTACACACAGCGACGAAATAATTCAACGTTGTGTTTGAAGTTCCCAATCCGCACTGGGCCCGCGTGGGAACTATAGCCCAAGCCCTCTCATACTGAGAGGAGGCCTGTGCCCTGCAGTGGGACGTATATATAGGCTGATGATGATGAACTTTTGTCATATGTGTTGAAAAAATATCGGATAACTCACGTCGATTTATTAAACGTGGCTCACGGTAGTTTAATGTAATCTTTGTCATATGATTTGAAAACTTAAAACGTTTTTAGTGTTGTTATAAAGCGAAGAAATGTAAATGGAGATTATATTTTAGGGTTCCGGTATTGACAGTGTTTATTTACGTAGTTATGTAATAAACTAATAAATAACAAGTATAATATTAAGTCTCAAAAAACGATTGACAGATACAACGGGATATTCAAATATTTTGTTCAGCATACTTATATCGAACCCCCTTTTCTCCGTGAATTATATTTTTAATCTAATAAAAACTTTGATTTAATCGTATTTGTCAAGCATTTGCATCGGTTCTCCAGCAATTACCATGCAGGACACGAATGAATACCCGGTCTCCACACAACCTACTAACTAAAAGAACTCGTTCTTATTTTTGCATGCGTTAACTTACAATTTTAGTACAAAATGTAAGTAGTACAAGGTGCGTAGGACGAAAAGAGCAGTATCGAATTAAAACGGACCATCATACCATACCCTGCCACACGCCGTTACATACCTATATGGCAATGTCATGAAACTGAAATGCAATGTAATTTAAAAAATTCTTACCTTATGAACGCAAACCTTGAACGAGAAAAAATATCATAAAGCATTTACTTGCTTATGTGTTTACATGATTAAGTCCCGTTTTAAGTAGGAGTATCTAAGTATAAACGTCATAATAATACGGAAGCCCGCGAGAGGCTTTGCCAAGACGCCGGGCGACGTGGAAACCAACAAGGTTTCACTGTGAGTGACAGAGAAGTACAAAATGACAACATTCTGATTGTAACTGAAGCCTTGAGCTGTGTAATTTAAGAATGTAATACACGTATCAATATTCCGTACTGCCAATTTCAGGCCCACCGTGGATCATTATCACAATAATCATAACAAAGTTTTCTTTATAGAGCAATGCAATATCATTATGGCGCTAACTATAAATGGGTTCGAAGGTGGGGCAGGAATCAGTTGGTATGTTTTAGTAAGGTTTTTTTGTAAGGTTTTGATGAGTTAAATTCCAGCCTAAGAAATATTTGTTGTTGTTTATGTCACTGTTTAACAGAGTCCTACTCTAGGTAATTTTCACGTGCTTACAAAGCAAACTATCCGAAGATACTAAATCAGCCGTTGGATTTGTTTGTTTAGCACAAGCCCGGAGACGGGTAGATCTCGCTAACGACTGACAGACGCGACAGACTCTCATTAGCGCTTCGGGCTACACTTTTTGTTTTCTTAACCCTCGCCCGCGGCACTAGGCTGCAAACGTTGCAATCTAGATCCCAGTAATTGAATCTTGCGCAAATAAAACACAGCAAGACCGCCACGCGGAGTAATTTAAGATTTTCATCGCGCAGATAATGAATGTCAGTACGAATCAACACATTAACTTTCTCTGATGTGCCAGCCCAACGCTGGCCTTAAATCCTCCTTTGGAAAACCACAGGAAGTTACATTATAAACTTGTGAACCACGACGGTTTTATTACTCAGATTAAGAAAAATAGTAATCACACGACTTTGATAACAGTTTGCGTGAGCTTGTTTCTCATTGTAAAAAATGATGTGTAATTTTGTACTGATCTATAATAAGTGTAGCTAGTTGATAAGTGCCTATTAAGTATTTTGGCGGGTAAAAAAAATTGCCAGACGGCTAGTAGGCATGTGTAAATGTATACAAAAAGTTGGGGTAAGGGTTGGATTTTATTAATTTCAAATTGAAAAACGCTGTCTACTACTTTACGCTATATTTCACATACTCGTAGCTGCTAGTTTTTTGTATGCGTTTATCATTTATAGATAAACGGCTGTAAAAGACAGTAGCTTGGAGTTAAGTCATCGCTGCTGTCTGTAAAAAGAAACAAACAAGGAAGACTTGCAGACATTTCCCTTTAAATGCTATATTGTAATGCTTTCGTATACTCATTATTTTTCAATCTTAGGCTCTTCACTAGAAAACAAAAAGACTTGCAGACATTTCCCTTTAAATGCTATATTGTAATGCTTTCGTATACTCATTATTTTTCAATCTTAGGCTCTTCACTAGAAAACAAAAAGAATAACAGAACTCTTCAGGTGTGTAATTAGCAAGTGACTTAGTGGTAACAACTTAAACGGACTTTTAGGTAAGTGCAATTAGTAGGCTAGGCTTTATACACTCTACCTACCGTATCGTCCAACTTAACATATTGTAACATACCGGCGTAACTTTTCTCATGATAGTTATTCAATTAATCTAAGTAATTAATTCAAGTAATCGATCGATTATTCCCTGTGTTGTCGGGCTTAAAATAACACCTCTCCATTTCTTTCGTGGATGTCGTAAGAGGCAACTAAGGAAATAGGTAATTAATATTTTAGGCATCAGGCTAGCAATCTGTCACTAAGTAGTGTAGCTGCAAACTTAAAAACAAAAAAAAAACGAGTGTTCGTGAAATAGTAACGGTTTTGTTTATGCAGAGCTTGGTGTGCCCTGCCTACCCCATTTGGGTGTACAGGCGTGATGAATGTATGTATGTATTTACCTAACCTATTAATCTTAGCTCAATAATAATTGGATTAAAGCAAAAATGTTTATTAACATTAACATACTGTTGAGTTAATAACACCAACTGTTTAATATTTTATATTTTTGCATGTGATATTCTTCAAATCCACCTTGCAGCATACTACCAGAATTTTACGCCTAAATCACGTGCTTTCACGGAATGCTCAACACAAACCATCTTTTAAACATAGATTCTCACATTATATTATTCTTTGTTTTACGTGCGTTCACACGTTCGGAGCAGAATATGTTGTTATTAGAATAAAATAGACTCTATTTGTGGGGAACTAGGCGTGGTTTCCCTTACTCCGACATCTCTAACACAGTGTGCACATTATAAGTATTTTCATTCATCTCGAATGCAACGATGTTGTTCTTACTTCTTACGGAGACGTGTATGGCGGGACGTATACCGTAACTCTGCAAGTAAGTACGAGGGCTGATTGAAAAGTTCGCGGCCTGAGCATTAAAAAAAAAAGTTTTTAATTTTTTTATGCTGCCATTTAAAACTGTCATTATTCAGATGTCATCCCGCGAAAGTTCAAGTATAAAACAATATTTAAAATATTTTTTACGTTTGATTTAAAAATACGGGTTAACAGATTTTTCATAATGGACAATTTGGAGCATCGTGTTGTAATTAAATATCTCTATAAAAAAGGATTGACTTCGAAAGACATTTTTGAAGATATGCAGTATACATTGTAGCAATCCTGTCCATCATATACGATGGTAAAAAAGTGGGCAGCTGAATTTAAGCGGCGTCGAGTCAGCATCGCAGATGACCATGGCCCCGGGAGACCAACCACTGCGACCAATCCACATAATGTGGCAATTATGTGTGAGATTCTAATGAATGATCCACGATTAAAAGTAAGAGGAATAGCTGACATCGTAGGTATCTCCTATGAAAGAACCCAAACCATTATAGTCAACGAATTAGGCCTTTCGAGGGTATCGACGAGATAGGTTCCAAAGCACTTTTCAGTGGAACAAAAAATCACTCGTCTAACAATTTCACGCGACTGTCTCGACCTGTATGAAGCTGACCCCAGGACTTTTTGGAAAGGTATGTTACTATGGATGAGACATGGGTCCACCACTAAACGCCCGAGATTAAGCAGCAATCAAAACAGTGGGTTCGTGCTGGATCTCCGCCTCCAAAGAAGACAAAGGCCATTTTGTCGGCGAATAAAATCATGGCATCAGTCTTCTGGGATGCAAAGGGAGTAATAAGGGAGGGATAATGGTTGACTATCTCCAGATAGGTATCAATGTAAACTTGGACTACTATTGCGACCTTTTACGCCGATTACGAGAGGAACTGAAAGTAAAAAGACCTGGATCATTGACAAAAAAAGTTCTCTTTCACCAGGACAATGCTCGTGTGCACACGTCAGTAAAATCGATGGCAGAAATTCACAACTGTGGGTTTGAATTATGGCCCCACCCACTTTATTCACCTGATTTGACACCATCGGACTTCCATCTGTTTCCAAACTTAAAAAAAACACATGGGCGGTAAAAAAAAATTAACCGGCCACTAGGTCCAAGCTGAAGTGGACGCCTATTTTGAAGGCCTGGAGGAAAGTGTCCTCAAAAGTGGCGTAATGTCATTGGAATCCAGATGGAACAAGAGCAAAGATCTCGACGAGGACTACGTAAAGAAATAAAAATGATAAATAAAATCTTTGGATTAGATTTCATACCTAGGCCGCGAACTTTCCAATCACCCCTCGTATTATTGGAGCACAGAGGCGTTGGGACGGAAGTAGGAACTCTAAACACATCAGGGGCACGCTAGCGAACCCTTAATTTGGCAGTGTTCGGTGTGCCGTACATACCACGAGACTATCTTTTTCTATTTTTTTTACAATTATTTTTTGTAGGATGTCAACGGGGCAATGAGGCTTGAACGCAAGTTTTGTTCTTAATACTGCCAAATTAAGGGTTAACCTCCGGTTTAAACGTAAAAAGCATTTAATATCTCTTTCTTTCAGGCTTGATAAGAGCGAGACATATTTATTGCTGCTCGGGATAAAAATACTGTTTAAATAAATTTGCTTTTTGATAAATAAATAATTATGAAAAATAGTAGGTACGTCATGTAAATTAACATTTTGAATTAAATTGAATCCGAATCTCAGAGCGACTTACAGATTTGTTTAATAATTTTTTGTACTATTGTGACGTCACACCGCGGCCGGCAGTGGTTTGCCATTTCAATTATATATTTTTAGACTGAATTTGTATATTTTAGCTAGAAGTGGCTGCGAAGCGTGGTATAGTTATTATAATCATGGTTTTGTCTATGTCATATTTCGTGTGCTCTGCCTAACCCATTTGGAAACACTGGCGTAATTGTATGTATGTATTTAAATATGAAAATTACACATACATTATGTATGGGTATTTTTTGTAATACACAGGAAACCCTTTAATTTAGTTGCACATTTTTGAAAACGACTCATTGTACATTTAAAACTATGGTACCGTCGAAGTTCATACGCCCTCTCATACATGTATAAGCCGAGTTTAGCCAAATACATTTCGGATGCATTGTAAGTAGTGGGTGGTAGCAGGTAAGATAACGGGTAAGAGTATGGTGACTAAGCCAGTAGCATATTTTTACAAAATAAAAAAAAACATTTGTGAACCACACGAGTTTATTACAAACCTACATGTAAATATATGACTAGTTAATCTAAATACCTCACCTCTTCTTTTCTCCCGTGGAAGTCCTAAGAGTCTAGTATAAATCTGCAAATTAAAACTCGATTTTTATTAAAAAAACATTAAAAAAATATCTTGTCACGCATATCAACCACTGGTTTCCGCCTTCGCAGTCAGAAAATCATTTGAAAATCATTCTACATACCTACCTACTCATAATCATTGCATTAAAGACCTACGGTAGTTGCTACCCGTCTCTACCTCATTTATCGATATGCGGCCTTTGTGCTTGCTAAAACTTTGCCAACCAACTAAAAATATACTGTTGTCGTAATTTATAAACTAAAAAACATATAACTGTAAACAACCAGGCTAGTGCATTCCACCCTGTTAGAACAAGAGCCCTAGTTCCGTTAGTTTTAAATACTTCAATTATAATTAATTATCTATGTGCATTTCTAAATAGCTCCTTAACAGGCATTTCTAACGCTAATGATCCTGTAGGAAGGGAATTCTAAGTTAGCCCAGAGATAACGTCAATCGAGCCTGATGCCGTGATGCTGTGTGCTGTCCCATCAGACGTTAACGGAACCGATTAGCAAGGAATACCTAATTCCTACTCGTCAGGCGGCAGTACAAATGTCGGCTTATGTCACTTAACGTTGAGCCAGTATTTTCGCAATTACCCTGATATAATCGTAAAACAACCCCTAGCGGTAGAAAATTAAGCTGTACACTAATTACTAGTCTGGCTGTTATGGCTTAACATAAAGAAAACGTGTTAAATGTACTCGTACTTGTAAATTCACAACTCAATAAACGAGGCATAGTCACATGTACGTGAGGAATCTGTTTTTAGTGTGGTTTTTGAATATTTCTTGCTTTGGCTACATGTAAAAAAGAAAAGTCCTGGATACCTATATTAGAGTCATGCGAATGCTGCAGTCAATTCGTCGTATTGAATCAGCAATGTCTAGTCTAGATTCCAAAATAATGCCTACGCGTCACTACACCCTATTCACGGAAACAAGTTAATATTGTACGAAAAAAATATTATGAAGTTACAATCTGTCAAAAGCTTTTTGATAAAACAAAGGTAGCCAAAGAACACTACATTTTTTTGATCTCCCCATTAACTTGTTTTCGTGAATGATTAAGTATAGAAAAATAAAATAAGTTTTGTCACGAAAGCCTTACTACATGCGCACTGGCGCATGCTAACTTAACTATAAAACTTCCTCTTTCCCAAGGGAGCAAAAAATAGTCATTCTTTATCATAAACATCCTATCCAAGTTCTTAAACGTAAGTAATAAGCTTCCTTTAATGGTTTATTAGGCAAGGGGGAAGGGGAAAAAATGTGGAAGAATCTAGTGTGGTAGGTTAGGGAGTTCCGTTGATTTTAACGCTTTTACTTTTTTATGGCTACTTTTTTAAAACCACCACTAAATTTTGTTCATGTTTCTTTTATGATATGACAAAAATTAGGGTGGATTTTGATAAGAATATTTTGATAACATTCTGTACTCTCGGATAGTGAAAACGGGTCGGTTTTCCTAGAAAAATAATGGGAATGCGACCCTTTTTCTTTGTGAGTGTAATGAGAAAATAACCAAACAGAGGTTTGAAATTTTCATCTCGTTAATTACATGTCCACGTGAAAGATAGTCTTTTATTATGTAGGTAGGTACAGTTCTGTTCTTAAGCAGCATTCATGGCTACTACACCGAAGCCCTTTCCACTAAAACACGTCCTTGTTTGGCGTAGGTTCACGAGCTATATACGTAGTGTTGGCAAATTGCAGTGTTCAGCTTCGGGCGCTTTATTGAAAATTCGATCTATCTGTTCCGGTGAGAAGGGGTTAGTACGTGAACGATTTTGTGTTTTAAGAGCAGGCGAGTAAGGTCGCGGGCGGCGCGGAAGGAGTGACGGCGCGAGCCCGTTATCCAGCGTCAGGTTACGGTCGCGTCTATATAAGACCGCGGCGTCTTCTTCAGTATTTCATTCCGAGCAGACGTCGGCCGGTTGCGTGTCGTCGCGCGTCTCGTCCGCGCCCGTGTCTCGTCCGCCTCCGGTTCACTCCCCATTACCTCCATTAGCTGGTTCACTCGTTCGTCCACGGTCCAGTGCTCGCGTTCGTTGCCGGGACACCGATCAGTTCGTGTACTCTGAACATTTGTCGTGAAATACTTGAAGATAGTGACGCGCTCACCTGCTCCAGGTAAATATGTGATTTTGCAGCGGAAATAATCTAACTTTAGCCGCCTTTTGCGCTTCCTATTGGACTTTATTAAGTACCAAGCTGTACTTTTTTCCTGTGCGAGTTTAACGGCGATCATGGGGCGGTACAGTAATTATATTTCCAGCAGTTTAATTAAAAGATGTTAGACCACGGGCATTTATCTTCTCATTAATTATAAGAGCACTAACCGACTTCAACGCATAGCTTTAAGCTTTTATTTTATTATGCAACTAATAAGATTTTAACATGGTTTTAATTTTATCAGTCAAGTATTTAGGATTTAACTTCATATTGTAAATAAGTATTGAGTATATTTTGAACTCGTATACTTAAAGACTTAGTCTTAGTTTCTTTTCGATGTTACATTTTCTTTTCATTTTTCATATTGTGAACCACGTATGACTGATAAAATTAAGGATCAGTGAGCAATTCATTCATGTTATTAAAAAAGGCTTATTTTAATGAATTTCACATAAAGTAAGCCTTTTGCGAGTTCATTCCGATAATGTATGTTTCATATTGAGTTTCCTCCATCAATATGATACATGCATTTATTCAACATACATTTGGATAAGCAATAAAAATGTTTCATTTCTGCCTGCCAAGCGAAGTGTTTGTGATGTCTTTAGAACGTAAAATTTAATAGGATACTTTTATTATACTTAATGGTTTAAAATAATATTGAACTTTTTTGATATTCCTTTGAATATAAATTAGAAAATTTCTAATATGCAATGTTATACATTAGGATGAAACACTTCCAGCTTAAAAATTACTTTATTAAAACTAGTTTTCGGAAACTTTTCTCGTCATGTAAATTGCTTTGTAAAATAAATGAAAAAATATATAACAAAGCGTAAATGTAAATCTTAAACTGACACTATTGTTACGGATAATCTAATATACTTGACTATTTTACTGTAAAAGTAAATAAAAAAATCAGGATAACAATCACTGCGATAAATAACTCAAGCTAAAGACATCAACGCGCGCTAGAAGCTTTTAAAAACTAATCGTGAGAAACTAACTAAATCACGTATGAAATCTACTAGTGCAACAATTTAATTTTTATTATCTTTATATTTACCTAAAAGAAAATAAAAACCGTAAATTCCAAGTAAATTGAATATGGATGCGGCGTATTTTTACTGCCTTAGAATTATGTAATTGGACTTAAGAAACAAGGGTCACTGCCAAGGCTAAATTGAATAAATAAGAAACTGAGGTGCACGGGCCCAAAGTTCACAGTTCTAATCAGCAAAATTTTTTTTTTTTAAATATTAACTATAAATAAGCAAAGTTAAACGTTACTGTTGACATTCACTATTTAAAACACTTGTAATTTTTACTTACAACCATTGCTACGAAAATACATAGTTTCAAACAAACAAATACATAAAAAGGCGCACAGTAATTTAGCCCTCAAGAGTTCAAATCAGGCTTTGCTTCCTTTTTTGTTGAAATGACTTTAAGAAAATAAGGTTTTATTCGGTTTGAGTGCCAGCAAAGTATAGATCCAGGAGTGCATTTATTTCGCACCCGCCTCTTCCCAGTGCAGCGCAAACGCAACTTATTGTTACGAGGATGATGATTGCCGTCATTACGATAGAATTACCTGGAGATGGATGTTGGGCGACCAACGACCCGCCAGCGAGCCTAGCACACTGCCTGCATTAAGTTTGCTGTGATTGTGGCCACTTAGGACACTTATTCATTATTTTATTATTGCGTTGGTACGGATTTCTGATCAGTATTTCAAAGATGCTGATGGGGCTGGAGACAAAAGGCTTGTACTATTATAAAGTAAGATAGATGCAACAATAGATGTCATAGATATATTTTTTCTATTTTCCTTAATAGTAGAGATCGGGTTTAGAATAACACCTCTGCATTTCTTCCATGGTAGTCGTAAGAGGCGACTAAGGATAAATATGTTTAGGTGTGCTTTAGGCGATAGTTTATCATCCTGTCATAATTGTACCTATTAACTTAGAATCTATAAATAGGCTAGAATTGGTTGTAAAACTTGAAATAGTCATGGGAATGCAGGCGTGATGTATGTATGTGGATTATGCGGTACATACAGGCAGCCCGTCTGCTTTATGAGATGTAGATTTCTTCATCCAGTAAATATTAAAGCGATTGAGTTCCACTCCTTTCATTCCATGATATTATTTTTAGGCTTAGTGATTCTCTGTGATGATAGAATACAACTTACATTAGTAGAAATCGGTAACAGATTTTTTGCAAAAACGGTCTTGACCGATCGCTTCTTAATTTTTGACAGTTAAAAGTTAGTTTAGTTAGTTAGTTTTTAAAAAGATGGTTTTAAGATAAGTCGGTTTACGCTAGCATTCTGTCAAAGTAAGCTTTGTTGAATATTCGCTATAAACATAAACTACTTAGTATTTAAAAACTTTTACTGCAGATGTAATACTTAGTTTTTTCGATTTCGTTTTTTTTATTTTTATAACTGATATTTTGATAGGTAATAAAAAGATAGCCAAGACTGACAAGTCTAACCATACTCATAACTACACATCGAATTATACCAAAATGACAAAACATATTTAAAAAAAAAAAAACTAAACGTTCTCACGATATGCATTATTTAAGTATGCATGTATTTAGTACAATTTTAAAAGGGGAAAAATATCAATTGAATTCATAAAATATCACGGAACCTCTAGTCAGCAATTTTTGCCATTGCACTTTTAAATCGATTCGCAAGACATATTTCTAATAGGTACTTAGGTATTGTCATGAAAAAAAAATTCAGCGATTGGACAGAATTTCAAATCTATGCAAACATATTTTCTGCTAATTATTTTCTGTATATTTTTCGTAAATTACAACACGATTTATCACATATATTTACGTAGGAGCATAGATTCTATATTGTAGTAAAAGGGAAACACTTGGTCAGTAAAAATAATACAGATATAATGTAAGACACGAGTCAGGCGAACGAAGTTCTTTTTGATTTAAACCGATGTTGTACTAAAATTTATTCGAAATACACTGCTCAAAGACATAAAATTTTTTTTTTGCATTATCGTACCCGAGCCCACATACGTTTTCTAGTAAGACTTTAGAATGCTCTAGAATAGATCTAGACTCTCTAGAGCTTTATCATTATGTTCTACTGAAATAAATACCTTCAATGAAATCATTAAAATACGCCATTACCGCGAATAAAAGTATTTTATCTGATGTCCACTCATGAGCAATTTGTTTATGTCGGAGATTAAAACTAGAATGCGACTACAGGTCTAGCAAAGATAGGTGTGCTAAACCCTAAGCTATGCTCTCGCGTGAAGCACAGAGAGCGGTACTATCGTTTATCTACTTTTTGCTACAAAGCAACTGGACAAAAATACTTTCTGGAAAAACAGCAAAAGTCAATTAAAATCGCTTCTTGATTTCTTAGCTGTAATTTCTAAAGGAGACCGGTCGGTAATAGTTATGTATGTAGGTATTACCTTTAAAGTGTCTTGAACCAGTTATTATGTTGGTTAATGGATTTTAATTTCGTAATTATTAAGGCAGAGGACCGACTGGTTGTCGTGCTAGTGCATACCTTATATTTCTCCTTAATTATGTCGGTTAGGTTGGGTTTAAGGTTGGTGCTAGTACAATAATTTTGACTATTGATAATTGTTTGAAATTCGTTTGGACATTAAGAAGTGATATTACAATCAATATGAAATACATAAATTAACATTGCATATAAAACTGCTATTTCTTTTTTTAAAGCATGAGGAAGTTAAAAAAGTACTAAAAATACAATTGCTATTTATCTGTGTCGCTAAAACAAGAGAACAAGTGGACCGATTCAGATGATTTTGGTTTTAAAATATTCATCGTAGTTCAGGAAGGGTTTCACGCTGAAGATATAAAAAAAATGCAAATAATTACAACATAGTTTATACCTGATTAAGCCATTAAGCTAATTCTCTGTGCAGGAAATGAGGCACCTACATAAAGAAATAAAAAACTACTTTTAAATCTAATCGAAGTGTGGCCCTCATGGTACACAAGATGCGTTAAGTAAAGCTAAATATAAACGCTGGCAGCGGTACTTAACTAATAAGGACTATTAGTTACAAGTACCCATGTACTTACGTATTATTTACGATCACCTAACGGAGCAAAATAAAACGAGATAGGCGTGTAATCTAATAAAAATCTGTACGGTCGACAAAAGCGCTATAGGATAGCGAGCCAGCAAAAACTTTCCCGTAACCAGTCGATGATAGTCACACAAAAAAATCTATTAATGCTTCGCCGTGTGTCGTAAGCCGCGCAAAAAACAGCGATACGATACCATGCGTGCGCGCAACCAGTTGGGCGTTTTTTGCGAGCAAGTGCACGCGGCCTTGACCGGGTGCGCCTCCCGCCCAATCTGCGACTCGCCCCACTTTTGTGCATAAATCTACATACTTTAACTTGCGGTGCCCCAAACCAAGGACCATCCTCTGATTAATAATCTCTAGATAACGCGCTAAGCGCTCAAAGTCCCAACTTGACTTGATAAAGCAAGCGAAAACTTTTGTGGGGAATTGTTTTCATTTCTGCCGCAAAAACTGAAAAAAAAATGAAAGGATCAGTCCTGAATAGTTCCTGGTTTGTTAGCGAATTTGTTGAAAATTATTGAGAAGCATTGACGATCTGCAGATTTAAACTTAATCCCATTTTCCTATTGTTTGCTCAAAATTTTCATAAGTAGGTACTCGTAGTTAGTATAAATTAAATACTTTAGGAAATAATGACTCTCTGTAAAAATAAGTTTGAAAATCTCACCGCCATGCAGTTTAAAAATTAACCCTTTAGGTAGAAAAAAACAATTTAAATTTGTAAGCAATTCGAAAGCAAGAAGCCACCGCACAGAGTGTAACTGTCGCAAAAGTCCGTGTGAGGACATTTTATCTCAGCGCTCGCGCGTGCATCTTCACATCGCTATTAACATTCCCTCTCAACCAGTAGCAGCGATTACTTTTCGGACTGGTTTATTCTAATAACTCCGCAAGATTGATAGGTTCGTCGTTCTGTCGATATCGATCAGTGTGAGATTGATTCATAGTCGGCGTAGGCGTTCTCACCGACTCTGCTGGACGCCGAATCATCGCCGTTACCTCACGCTGTCGAGCATTCATCACTCATTGCAGTATGTTTACTTGGCGAGTTTACAATCACGGGAAATATTTTGATTGCTTTAATGGCCACCGATCTGTCTACCAATCAAAATAGAGATGGGTTTTGGATAGCTAACCTTAATACTATTTACACCATATGATACTTACGACCACAAAGCTGTAAGGAGGTAATTCCCATCAATTGCACGTGAAAATAAACCGTGCAGATTGATAAATTGCACGACCGCTTGGTGCATTTCATTTCCACGATGAATAATCTGGTACGTGTATGGCATTCGAGAGTAGTTTGCAGATGCATGCGGTATGCATTGTTTTGACCCCAAAGTATGTCTGCTGGGAACCACTAAGTGTCTCAGACGCGAGTCGCCTTTCTACGGCGCGGCGCGGGACGCCACGCGCGCCCGGCAGCTCGCACGCAGGCCCCACTACTTTCCCCCGACCCAGTGCCCTCTCTGCACTGCCTGCGTACCGACCCGACGTCCTACAATTCCGTAATGTCTCACATTTTATTAACGAAACGTCGTGGCTCGTTACAACCAAGTTTGCAGTTCCCAAATCATGTCCACGCTGTGGCCTGCCGCTCTCCGCTACGCCTTCGCCTCAGACGTTTACAGTTCAATCATGTACCTACTCGAATCTTCACACGGCATTGTATCAAGCAAAGTAAGGTCTAAACTCACTACAATATACTACTCAGATTGATATCGTCCATGTGTACGACCATTTAAAGTTAAAATTGACATTTGCTATGTTCGACCAGTATGTAGTGGTTCCAAAGCGGCGATCGAAGTTGCAGTATTATTATTGTGGTTACAGTTAAATTGCCAAATCAGATTAAAGCGGAAAATTACTTTAGGTCAGTTTTTATTCGCCGAGACCGTATTCCTATTACTTTAACAGTGAGCCATAGAATAATAGGAAAACCGAAACGAGTTTGATTAGCGAACGAGAAAAAACGAGGAAAGAGATAGTTAAGTGGATTTTACACACGGAAGTATTATTAAATGGAAACGGCATTAGTACAAGAAATCCGATGTTGCCATAATTTTAAATTA
This sequence comes from Adoxophyes honmai, assembly GCA_005406045.1. Lineage (NCBI taxonomy): Eukaryota > Metazoa > Arthropoda > Insecta > Lepidoptera > Tortricidae > Adoxophyes > Adoxophyes honmai. Next base: position 14,920 of record BHDV01065662.1, read on the forward strand.
AAATTGACATACATACATACATACATACATATTCTCATGCCTGTATTCCCAAGAGGGGTAGGCAGAGCACATTAATTCGAAAATAAATAAAATTGAGTTAACTAATAATATTGAACTTGTTAATTGATACGCGACACCCCTTTAAAAATATATTTCCAGTAGTTAAATTCCAAATTAGCAAACTAAGACATAGCTTAAGATTAGTGTGACGAATTTCATCGATTTTCTCACCTCATCACTAAAGCGGCCTTAAGCGTGCTTTGTGCGAAGCTCCGCGTATAAACGGAACACATCTCCACAGGCCTGCCATATCTATTTGATGTGTAATCTTTGATTCTCAATTAAAAATAAGTACATCATGAATTGGGTGCCGTAACCTTGTCACATTGGTAGTATGTGCGGCGAGGTGGTCATTCCCATTCCAGCCTGCGATTATAGTATCGGGGTTAATGCCTGCATAATTCACCAGCAGTCGAACACATGATCGTAGGTCGACTAAGATCGTTGCAATTGCCGGCGAGTCACGTGCGGCGGCTTCGTACGCGGTACAATAGACCGTGTAATTCATTCGACAATACTTCAATATTAAGCCCAATGAAAACAAAACCATACACGATGCGGCGCAGATACAAGGCTTTGGTAATACCCAGGGAATAGGGTAGGGCAAAACTTGATTCCGTGGGTAAAAAAATCGAATTGCCAATTGTTACTGACACTATAATAGGCAATAACAGACTATTTGTCATGACAAGATAAAATCTCGAAGATCAATTAATTTAATTAGCTATCTAATCAAAGGTTTCCCGCTCTGCTGGTTTGATAAATTGTATAAATACATGTTCATAGAAGTCCATGAACGTAAGCATTTGAGAAAAAAAATGTGCCCAAGCATTAGAAAACCGGAAATTCCAGATCAAAGTTGATAGCGAACGTATAAACTCGAAGTACGAGTCGGCAGTGCATTTATTTCTGTAGTTCGGTTGATACCTCGCCGCGCCGGCGCAGCGCGAAGATGCTCCGAGCTCCGCCTCGGCTGCGGTACGAGTATCTAGCTTGTCCAAACTTTAAAGAACAGTTATACAAATTTTGTCATTCCAGAGTAGTCGTTAAATGGATAACGTGAATGCGTAGGTAATGCTCTACGTGGGCGTCCTTCGTGCAAGAATTTAGAGTTATGTCCAACATTTCTGCTGACACTCACATAAAAGTGCCACTTATCTACATTGGCATTATCAAAAACGGAACGTGCTTCAGAACTTGAAATAGACACATCTTTTTGGTATCTTTGAAAAATCTGAATGTACTTGTTTTAGTCTCAGACAAAGTAAAAAAAAACCTACTTGTGCGTTTCAAATAATAGCCGAATCGGTGTTTCGACGGCTTTTTTATTGATTTGTCATGTTAACGGTTCTTCCATTAGTCAAAAACGACAAGAATATAACTTTCACTGACAGCTTAGAGCACGTAGTCGGGAGGAAAAGGCATTACATTGTTAGGTGTAAGTATAATGGATTTGCCACAGTTGCGCGCGGCGACCCACTAAACTGATGAGATACCTAAATAAAGTAGAAACTTAAACGCGATTGTGTCCCCTGTGTTAACATCTTCATTACCTACTAGCTAGACAATGGTTTTGAAAGTTGTTAAAGTTTGATAAATTTTGTAGTAAAGTATGACATGAAAGGAGTGAGAAAGTACCTACTAGACGATAATGTCAAAGCTGCAGCGGAGTGTTCCGGAGTGCAGCGCGCCCGCTGCTCGCGAGCCAAGGCGCAGGAGTTAGTGGAGCGTGGCGTCGCCAGGGAAGCGCGCGCGCACCCTCCGGTCTCCGGTATCGACCCAATTTCTATCGCCCATCGCCGCGCGGTGGTGGAGCGTGACGGGGCCACTGACCCTGACGCGCTGGCGACCAGCCTACCTCGCGTCCCAGCAAACGAGTTTGCATATGACTGTTTGACGGACCATTTCGCACGGTAACTATTTGCCAGGAACAGCTCGACCGAAACAAATATTTAGCCGCATTGACAAGCATGCACGCGACTGAAGTCGCGCTGACAGAGCTATTCAGATAGGGCGAAAGAACGCTCGTACAATAGACACGCCGAATGGTAGTGATATGAGCGCCGACAAAGGCTATCGCGGCTTCGGATCGAACCAGTAGTCATCACATCGCAAATGGGCCGTCAAACGACGTTATCGCGCCGAACGCGCTCATGAATGAAATGAGTAGATTAATTTCAATGTAGTTGTTCACTGTTACGTAATCTAACAGTGTTGTGATGTAACAAATCATAACCGTGTTTATTTTGAGATGCAAATGACGCGGAACGGGCGGAGCGGTGGGCGGCGGCGGAGGAGGCGCCGTTATACTTTTGTCTCGACTAATCGTCTGTGACGTAAATACAATGACGACCCATTTTGGAGTTGTGGTTGATTCTCTATAAAGATAACTTGAGACGCTAATATACGCAACTGGACTTGGCTATTTCATGCTTGTATATTTTTACGATAGCGATAACGGGTATTTTTTTTAACTTCTTTTGTTGGGTTTAGTTTGTCTAAAGAAAAAGATAGAACTGTTAACAAATAAAGCAGTAAGCGGTAACGTCTATAAAACTGTCTGTAAAACTAGAATTATTCTTGAGTCGTTCTGTGTTTGAATTCGACGACACAATTAAATGCACTAATTCCTGGGTATAAAACAGCCAGACCTCGGGATTTACTGGCTGGCGGAGGCGATCCAACTATCCAGGCTTTCTATCTGTCTGTTGCCTTTCCCAGCAAAAGAGCGCAATTATTCTCTGATTGGCCTCCACTAGCACTTTACAAGCGGTTATTTCTAGTCTGCAGCATATACAGCTCCTCAATAAAATACTTAAAGGTTTCCGTTAGCAAATAAAACAATTATAATGTTCAAATTATAAAATATTATACATCCGTCTACTTGTTAGTTTTCCACTTTGGGTCGACTTCACTAAACAGAAAAAAAATATTTGTATAAGTTACTCTTATCCTCATTATTCATATGAAAATTGATTTACTTGCGAGTGCTGACTTATTCCAAGACATTTTGTTTTCTAGTTTGGTTGAACACCCTTAAAGCTAAATAATTTAACCGAAGCCACTCGTTAAGTCACCTTAATCCAAAATAAGTAATTCAACCACAATAGATAAATATCTTTGCTAAAAGTAAGAACCAAAGAGGCCACTCAAAGGGACACGAAAGCGTGCATTAAAAAAAAACTAGAGGCTGTAAGTCCAAGTTGTGCAATGTGCAACCCTCGCCGAGCCAGGCTCGGAGGCCGCATCTATTATTTTTTATTATATAATAATCGTGGGGACGTCGTGCGCCGCGGTCGGCGACCCTCCCCCGCCCCTCGGCACGTACGCCCGCGATCGGGATTGCTTCACGGCTTCACGGAAACGCGGAAAGCACAAACTGAGAAAACAGACAAGGAAAGTACACTCGGTGGCAAGCGCTGATACAATTTTCAAATACTTTAGCCTATCGGATCGATGTCATATTTTGCCGATCGTGGACATAAGTGGGCGCTGCACTCCCATATCTATACGGCGGCACACGGCGGCTAGTTTAGTACTTACGCCATTACATTTGCTACAAAAACGATTCTTGTGCATTCCATACGCTATCGCAAAACAAGTCACGAGTAAAGGCGCAAGTTTTGTGACTCTATGCCTTCTACTTCTGCCCTTTCGTCCTATTACTGCAAATACCTGATATCTACAAAATCTCATTTTCAGATATACTTTGTCAACTTATTTTTCTATTAAATTCTGTTTTTATATAAAACAAAAGGTGGTGAAACACTGAATTGAGAATGAGATGTTTGCAGATAGCAGGTATTTGCAGTAATAGGGCGGCATAACGTTGCTATCACAGTATAAACAGCATAGAATGGTTCATATAGCTAATTAGACACGATTAAGGCCTCTACCATACTTATTACCTCCCATAGCGCGCGCATCAACGAAAGCTGTCTACCTGTCACGTTAATACAACTTTCTATCAATTTCTATTACAAAGTAATCACTATCTCCGCCGAAAACGCTATTGTAGCCAACAACAAGATGTGTAATTTCGAGTGTTTGCACTCACATGTCGATTTGGTCATTTAACTCCGGAAATAAAGATACCGCTAGAAACTCTGATGCGTGAATAACATTTGTTAAGGCGCGGGATTCGTTTGTTTCACTGTTTTATTAAAATAATAATTGAAGATCCTAATTTATTTTTGATGTTTTAAGAAGACACTGGGAACGGCGTCACAAGAGACACCAGAGCAGTGATCCGTCGTATAATATTTATTGTTTTTATTATTGCAAGACTTGTAAATAAGTCCGTAGTGTCTACTTAAAGTCCTTCGTCGTACAATCACACAAATTTGTTGGACTAAAAGTACGTTATACATTTTTATTTAATTGGAGGAAGAAATTTCTTAAATATACTTACACAAAGTCGAGTTTAAAGGTACAATATTCTGATGTACCTACTCGTAATTAATGCCTAGATACACTTGGCCTAAATAATGGGCATGCCGCATGGAATGGGTTCTAAAGACGTATTATCATGTAATTTAGTGACTCTTATTGTTTATCACCAGCGTAAAATGATGCATATTGCATATTATTATAAAGCTCACTCGAATCAACTATCAAAGCTCATCTAACAGTTTACAAAGCTCAGATCCGCTGTAATGATTAAAGTTACGGTAGTTTAAGATTCCATCGCTAATTGCAAAGCAAACATTCACTCTCAAGGCCTTATTTTCAAATCATATTAACAATTAAGATGTTAATTATTCTTTCTGTTGTGTTTCTTGTTTGGAATATTTTGAATATTACTTTTTTCTAAACCTATTTGGCACAAGAAACTCGAATAGTTCATGCGATACGCGTTGATGTCTAAAGCTCGACCTGCCCAGTTTTTTATCCTTTGAGACATAAATAAGCATGATTTCAAAATTAATGATAATATTTAAGGCTTTTAAATTGCTACACGAAACAAATTTAAGTATTAAATGAGATTGACAATATCATAAAAATAAAAATATATGATTTATTCCGGCAATTATTAAACTAATAACCCAACCTACGACATTTTTGGCATAAAAGTTTTAAAATGTTCTTTTAATTTTAATCTAGAGCTTTGTTTATTTTTTTTGTCTATTTAGTCCAAGTTGCTTGTAAGTTTTTTATGTATGATTTTAATGAACTGAAATCCTACCCGTTATGTAAGTTGTTGTTTGAACATCTTATAAATACCAAGGTGAACATATCAATCCCTTAATGGATAGATACCTTCCTGCCGGTTTAGCACGGCGAGGCGTGAATCATGATGATGAATAAGTTGACGGGTATACCGTCACTGCCATAACTAGGCAGGCACTAGAGACGTAATAAAATGACAGTCTATCTCTCACGCGTGTCGACTTACGCGTAATTTCACGCTAAGCTTACTTGCCTAACTTAGAGCATAATATTATACACAGGCGCTATCAAAAAAACACTTGTTTAAATCGTACCGAACCGGTTCCTCCTAGGCATAAGACATTGTCTAACAAAATTTTGCTTATCAAAAAGTTTCTAAGAAAAAATATCTCTAGAATAAACCGTAAGAGTTTATTGTTACCGTATCAGCGAGTTCTTTTGCGAACATTAACGGGCCGCGCCATGTTTGTCTGCGCATACGCCGCGGCTCCGGAATCTCGAGATAATATCGAGTGACTTTTCTTAAAGCTCTGCGCCGCGTTATTTGAAGCCGAGGATCCTAATCTCTCTAAAGGCACTAACGTAACGCCCGAAGTGACCAGGACTTATTTTTCAACGTCTTCTAGTAATTTTGTTAGTAGTGTCAGAAAAATGTGAGGATTTTTTTTTTCATTTATCACAGTAGGCAAAGTAAAAGTTCAAATGCCGCGGATAACTAAAAGTAAAAAAAAACCATTGAACTTATTACAGAAATAAGGCTTGCTGAACTTCTAAGCATTTAAGAAAAAACTTCCGTTTCTATCGTTTTGTCTTTATTGGATTAGAACTCTGAAAAACCTGTTGAGGTCGATTATGATTTTTTGTCCCCTATCAGATGGTCCATGCATCTTGTCCGTAAATCAGAACTATTATACCCGTAAGTAGTAAACTTTTGGTCAAGACGCGTTGGTTGTGATAGTGACCCGCAATTATGTCCATGGGCAAACATTCCCTTGTAAAATGATAAACATCTAACTAGACTTTTACAAGAAAATAGCAATTTTCTGCAAAGGCGACGGCAATTTTTTGTGTTTAACTTAGAGATAAAACTAAGATATTTCACGAGCAGTTTTTTATTCAATTTTGCTTATCGTGTTGATCGTTGGTTAGTTGGAGATGAATAGGTTTTTATTTATTTGTGAGTACCTATCACTTTTTGATACGTGACATTTCTCTAGACTAAGTACTCTAGGTAGATAGACGTTCGACATCCACATCAGAATGTGCGGATCAACAAGGAAAGTGTTAAAATGTAATTAATTGTATGAAGATATTTTAATTGTCAGTATTTATCGTATTATTTTTTGTGTAACACATTATTTAACAGTGGTTAGGTAGTAAGATGACAATACCATTAGAAATATCTCTTTAAAATGTAAAAAAGTGGAATTTTAGTACTTACAAGTCTGGACTTGCCTGGGTTTTCGACCAATAACAGTTGTATCAATTTTATTAGTCTTTCACGACTAGCGATCAATTAATCGTTTTAAGAAGAAACAACTACTGGTCAATAACTTTACATATTTAAGCGGTAATTTAGCAGGATTTGCAAAAATTGCCAACTTTACTGTTTACTTCACGGATACGTAAAAAAATCTGAAGGTTGGCCCGCTTGGCTCTCGTGGCCGGTGACCGACGCTGGGTGCGCCTGCGCGGGCCCTGTCCGGTAATTTATATCGCCGTAATTGACGTAACCCGGCGCGCCGGCCACGACCGTACTCCTTCTGCCACTAAGAACATAAATTGTACATGTTTAAATTAAAATTAGTAATAATAAACCGGTATTTTTAATTGATGGCTTTTTTGGCTTTTGATTAGCTTTGATTCGTATTCTATTGACTTCGTGTTAGTTAAGATATTGATAGCGCAACCTGCTGTTTCGAAAAATGAGGTTATAATCATAACATAATCAGAGCATAATTGCAACTAACTTAAACTTAGATATTATTTTACCCTCAAATTATTTTAGTGTGGTGATTTATTTAGGTATGTTTATCTTTATGCAATATTGGTAAAAAAACCTGTTTAGTTCGAGTTTTTGTGGTCATATATAAAACGTCTAAGGTAAATCCGAATCTAACTCTCTCAAATTAAATCAAGTTATATTAAAATAAGTGATAGAACGAGAAATGACAAAAAAACGTATAACATCTTCATGACAGACCTCACAAAATATTGAGCTGACTATACACAACTTGTTTTAAAATAAAACGGTCAATGTCAATGCTAGACATAAAAAATAATATTGTGATAAGAAAGTAGTAGGTACCTACGCCTGTTTAATATTGTACCGGTCACGACTGCGGTGTCAGTGATCTTGCGCGGTATATAAATAAAGTTAGAGATTACGCTCTGTTCTTCGCGTTTTTTTACGATTCGAAACACTTCTGGATTTCGTTACACAATAGAATAATGAATGTTAAATTTTACACAATACAAACACGATTATTTATTGAGCGGCATATCAACATAACGTAATTTTATCGCTTGAGAGCGATCTTTTCTTCCCGTTTTTGGGTTTAGAAACGTTGAAAAAAAAAACAAGATTGTCAATATATATTAGCAAATACATGTAGGTATACAATTTTTAAATAACTGAGTCCTGAAAGCTATGCGACTGATGGGTTGCTCTGCTCAGTCCTAATCGGAATGTATAAATAATAGACGAAATAAATGTGGTAAGGTAGTAAATATTCCCGCTAGTAGGTTACGTGGATTCGTGTCACGCTCCGCAAGCATTAAGCAATTCGTTCCCCCTCTGAGAGCATAAGCTATCTAGTGTAATTCCAAATTCGAGCGGTTTCCGATAATTTGGTCAAATTTCCGTTAACCGCAGTATAAGTATTGAATGCCGTTAGTCTCCAAAAAGGTGCACAAATGTTTGTTTTTTTATTGGATTGCCGATTTAACTGGCATGATCACCCAAACTGGGAGTTTATGTATGTTATCATAAGAATTGCATATTTATCTATTCTTTATACGATACAGCTTTATTTATGGTCAATATTGTTCCTGGGATCGCTATTACGATAAGATTTTAGTGCCTCAAGTTAGAAGCGGTTTGCATTGATATGCAATAAAATTATTACCTCAGAGAACCATTCAAATATGCACAACTAGATTCGTGTAACAAATGTCGGCGATAAACTTGCTACGACTGTGGAGGCTCTGAGAAAACGTGCTCAATAGTAAACTTTGTCTTTGTTTGGCGAGCGTGTTTGCACTATGTCCATGTTACCAAAGGTTATCGGCCCAGTTTCGATGAATTTTTGTCAGTGGGCGTATGCTAACATTGAGCTCAATGTGTCGACGTTTCCTCAATGATTGTTGCGTAATGAAGTTGAAAAGCGAAATTTATGGCGATAATACGTCTACAAGGAATACATTTAATGGACGCGATAACTATAAACTGACTTCGTTTCATTGAACTAAGATTAGCATAAGATGAGCATAGGTGCTACAAAGGAGGCTGTGGTTCAGACAAGGGACGCGGAGCCTTAAAAGAGCGGGCGGAATGTGCGCGCAAGGTCGTTGCGCCCTCAGCGGTCAAGCGCAGCCCTCCCCGCCGCGCCCACCACCGCATTGTCTAGCGTGATCAGCTGCGGATAAAGGGGAAGCAACCGAACCGAGAGGCGATAGGAACCATTTCAATGCGAAAGCTCTTATTTTTCTATTTAGCTCCACCGGTGGTTGGCAATGCACGAGCGCCGTCGGCGATATTGTTCCTCGCTCTAACGCTGTTTTCTAAGGCACCTTACCTACGAGAAAAGGACCATTTGAAGTCCGTCTTGGTTTATTTACGTAGCCCACGCTGCCTAGTACTTATGCCGAGATGGCTCCGGAGAGATACCTTCGCTAGTCCCGAGCGTGCTTCAGTACGTGTGGGTGTTTTTTTATGTTTGCTTGTTAAGTTGCCATCACGGAGATGTTAAGACTTTTTACTAGTATACATTACAGTGACAATATAATTTAAATAGCACAAAGCATAGCGCAGATACCTACTTTCACACTTCACCGTTAATTTGCTTTAAACGATGGAAATTAAAGCGGAACCTGCGGTCGGTATTAGGTGAGCGGTCAACGTGTGAAAACCACAATTTACGTACTGGCTATAACGGTGTAATAAATTGAAGAGCTTACGAGCGACTCTCTATATTAGCATTTTTGTACGATTCCGACGATGTGACAAATTCATCAACATTCCATTACCATATCCAAACGTGCAGAACCTAGGTACATATTTTTTATCCGTAATCTTTTGCAGTCGAAAAAAAACAAGTGTTTGGACCACCAAAGAAGACGTCTAATACCATATACATACCATAATGATTTTAATCGTATTTTGCACTTTATTTTTATGTCATATTTGAATTTAATTATTTGTAAGAGCAGTCGAACTCAAGCCTTGCGTGCATGATAAATGCTCCATTTTTTCTCTCAATGCCTTATCTTTTGGATCGGGATTGTAAATATTTAAACAGACAGACTGACGGAAAAGCGACCCCATTGAGGCCATTTTATTTCAGTAGTGAAAAATTGTCATTCGGCGAGCGCTTGAGTCATTGATCGAAGAAATGAGGCGTAAATGAGTCATAAACGCGTCGCTAGAGTCACCACGGGTCATCCGCGGACGAGTCGCCGTTTGGTGAATCGAAGGAAATTCCGATATCTCTCCACTGGAGTCACTTCCCGCGTACTCATTACCAACGCTGGTACATGACAATTCAAATCACGCTCGAGGACACATCGAGCTTACGAACCAATCTGGAACAGTAGAAAGTAGTGTCATGTGGAATTTTGCACCAATTACATCGCAAATCGTAAAGTTCAATATTGACCGTTTTAGCGGTACAATGTCGGTGTCTGCAGTCCTACTTACCCAAACGTGAATTGTACTGTAATGTAGTAAAGCGTTAAGTGACTTTTTGCCCCAAGTAATATTGTCTTTCGTGATTGTTTCAGGAAACAAGGATAAGGAGGCAGGACATTTTATTAACTGGTGAGACTTTACTTTACTTTAAGGTTGTATTTGAATGTCTCTCGTCTTTAAGCTCAAGTTCTTATGCGAATAGACTTTACATTGAAAAGCGCTAACTAGGCCCAAGCGCAGGTATTAGAGAGCACAGGCTGACACGGTGGTACACATGGCGACAATAGAACCCGTGGGACGCTTCTGAACTCGGTCCGATGCCACTTTTTGTCTCGCGTTCGACTTGCACACGACGTGATTGCATGTCCTAGAATAATGTCATCGAACAAATGCACTCATTTGTCTTCTAAACCGGTTAAGAGGTTTATTCTTCAAGTGATTTTCAACAGTAATAATATGGTTATTCAGGATTGTTCCCATTTAGTAAGAGTGAGATGCTATGGCTGATTGATTCATGGAGTCAGATCCAGACTTTAATTCACCGTTTATTCCGCAAACGGAGGTATTTAATTGGCATTACCTCTTTCGTTGGGAACTGTTTCAGGCAGAGAACTAGTAATAGTAATAGACAATGTTTCTGTGTAACTTAGTGCATATCTAACTTAGTGTACTATCATAATTTTAATTCAATGAATGAAAAAAATATCACATAAGTAATACAGCATCGTATACATAGTGGCGGGCTACCATTAATTGCAATTAGATGAATGCAGTGCAGACCCCTTGCATGTGGTTGTGCGCAACAAAGTACCCGTCGATGCGAGAGGTCCAGCAACACTTCTCTGAATAGTACTGCCGCAGGTCAAACTAAGTAATTCATGCAGTTAACTATCTTTTCCGATGAAGTGTTTACAGTGAATTGGCAGCCTAATACTATATAATGGCAAATATCGTTATTGACACTGAACAAGCCGCAAACTGACCTGGACATAATGAGAGCAAAATAAACTGCTCGAGTGGCCATTACAAGTAATCGGCGGTTTCACAAAACTAAGGCTTTTAACTTTATCGCATTTCTAGTGGATACGTTTTAGTGCTGCTATAAAATTAATAACTGCTTTCCACGTCGATACAATGTTAGAAGACAAGTTCTTTGCTTGACTATTATTAAATAGATTAGCTACATTAGAAAAATATTTCTGTGCAACCTATAAAGTTACAAAATAACGTTAGTGTAAATAGGGAATGCGAGGGCAGTTGGGTTATGAATGGGAATAGTGGGGATGACAAAAAAAAACTTAACTGCGAACGTCCCACATATTTATAAACAAAATTAGATTGGCCTAAAAAGTATTAAAAAATATCGAGAATTAAATATCAGTTTTGTCATACTTTCTTCGTTTAAGGACACTCGTGCATAAGCAAAATGAGTCGTAAAATAATGTTCTTTGTGAATATCTAACAAAATCGGCTTATTTACATTTACATCATTATGTAAAGCAGTCTGATCGTGGAAAAATAATGCAGCTTGTTTTTACCGACCATCTTCGATAAACGAGAAACCTTTAACATAGTAACCATGCCATCAATGTTTCAAAGGAATCCTTTAGCCCTGCGGGGAACTTGAATAATCGCACCTAGCTTCTAAATAAGTCTTCACAGCGCTATTTAATGATGACAGCGATTTTAATTCCACAGTCTCGATCGAACGGGGAACATAATGCGTGACCAGTGCGTGGCGAGTGGCTCTGCGGTCGGGTAATTGCGCAGGAGTGGGCAGCGCGTGAACGCACCACACTCCTACGGTTCTCACGTACACGTAAAAGCGCCGCATGTAGAAAGTTCTGTCCGACCATTGTGTGCCATTGTGTCCAATAATGATAAGTCGCTTGTCGGCAACAGTTGCTCTGTAAATCAAGTGCATTAAGTACTTACTGCCTAGACTATAAGAGCATTTCATTCACATCCGGACGTCAAGTTTATCGAACGGCGTTTGGCCGATATTGGGGTTTACTTTCTTTTAAATCCATGATGTACGCATTATAAATGTGTGTTGCCGTAAAAATATGTAGATTTCATCCGAAAGGCTCGTTTCGAATTGAGGTTAGTAAGGACATGCTTTTGCCCCGGCAATCGCAACGAACAAGTAAAAGACTTGATCCAGTTTCGATTGTGGTTTTCACATTTAAACGGTCCTCGTATTTCAAGCGCGTTTACATTACCGCAACATTAACGTAACGGGAACAGTTTTAGTTACAAGTATAACGTTGTCAAAAGTTGTTATTAGCCATCTTTGAGTATTCAAAAGTAAAACCTAATGCTAGTCATAAAAGTAGAAATTAATTTTGACATAGGTATGTCCTAAATTTAGGTCGTTGGGATATCGGAGGTTAGGCAAGATTGTGTTTCTGTATGGACGAGAAAACTACTGCAAAATTAGTCTCTGGATCGCCTTCCTGGATTGGGGACGGTGTCTAGATTTCAGAGAATAATATACGTACTATCAATATTTTTTACTTTTAAGAGCAAATAATATTGCAGGTGTTTATCATTAAAAGCGCATAAAATCCCTGAATTATTTTAAAGGGTGTAGGGTACAGAGTACAGACACTTTATATATTCGTCGAGCTCCTTACAAGCGCATGGTATGGCGCAGTATGAACGTTTCCTTTGATTTATAGGCCATGCAAAAGCTGACCAGCTTTCTCGAGCTGGCATAAAGGCTAGGTTTCCTCTAGTGCTGGCTTTGTATCGTATCAGTGTTCCAATACACGACCGGGCCGTACCAGTCCGAGGCGCCTGTTAACGACATCGCGGCGCATTCATTACCGCCCGGCGCGCGGGACAAGCGGACAGCGGTACGGTTTATAGGCCGAGTTTTGTTACAAACTGAGAGCTTGTGTGTGAGAGAGAGTGTAGCGTTAACAAGTCGTAAGGTAAACGTCCCTATGCTGAACACTGACCTAATACATGGCACTTGCAACCTTATGTCATAGTAAGAAAGGTGACAGATGGGTGTCATCTACTGGGCGTTGGGGCGTCGAGCATTGGTACATTTACCTTAAGAGTGGGAATTTGTTTCGTGGAAGAGCTGCTAGTAAAAGAAATTGGTCAGGGAGGAATGGACGTACATGGATAAAACAGTTTGTAACAAGCTTTAAATACATATTGTACTTATCATGCTTTCATGTTTTGTTTGGCGAGATTTTGAAGTTACGGTACATTAAAACACTGTGACAATTTACAATAAATCTAAATTGGTATTGAAAAAATTTCAATTACTTAAAGGTGTATCTCAAAAACAATAAGTCAAACGCTGTTAAGGTTAATCTCTTACTTTTGCTTGTAACAATAATAAACACCGAATACGTAACAAGCGCGCAATGTTATGAATATTAGATTTACTGGGTCTTCTACTTCTCATAGTAAGATACAATAGATCATTTTAATTCGTAATAATAGCGAAAGACATAAGTTATGTTAGACTAAGTCGCTTCTTCGCGGTGCTTGGGCCGGCGCCCGGGTCGCTTGCGGCGTGCTCTCCGTGGCTACACGGACAGCCTGTATTCTGAGTAATTCCGACCGAGGCTTCTTAGATAAACACAATCCCTCGAGCTCAGCTAAACGAATAAATGCATTTAATTATAGAGTTCACTGCAGGAATGCCGGGAGACTGGGTACTAGGATAGCTGGCTATCCCGAGCGGACTTCACTCACGCTAGTCACGCTAAGATGTTTTACTATCTCTTAGAATTCCTCCTCTGCTTGTGTGTTTTGCTGACTATCTACTCCCTAACGTTGAGAAATTTAAGTACGAGGCTTAGCTTGAGCACTGAGAGTTTTCTTGCTCTGGTATTGATTTTCATAATTACTATAAAAACTTTATTTACTCTACATAAATCCCAAAATGGACCTTAATCTGGCCCATAAACGAGTCACCTAAGATTTAAATAAAAATTGTAGACACAGTTTAACAGACACTTTAGTAGGTACAACAGACACAAAATTAAATATTCTTAGATTTATTAAAAAAATAGTTTCTTACAATTTAAAAATAGTAAGTTACGTATAGATAGGTGTTTTTCGTGCATTAGGATAGTAATTGAACGTCAATAGAAGTGACTATTTATATAGATACGTAACTATTTGGTGGAATATGGGTAATTTCACGAATAGCGATACCTCCATATTTTATATTACAACCCTACCACCAACATTGGAAGGGAAGTCAATGCGTCGTCGACAAATGTTGACGAAACGATGAAGTCAGGTCGTGTCATCCACATTTAATTTTTACTTCATAGACAAAATTTGTCTGCGTCTGTCTTTGTGCAGAATAGTAACAATTGATTCGTCATACAACTTGCTTAGATATAGGGGCTTTTTCCTTCTACTGGTAGGTATGGAATTATTTGCAGTCAGTCAGTTATTCCGTAATTATTTAAATCAATTTCAAGAAACAATAAATTAACCGCGTACCTATGTATAAATTCAAGAAAGAAGTTCTTAAATCGTATGTTTTTGTTTTTAAATGAAAAATACGTTTTATTGTTTTAAACACTTCCTGATTCTCAACACTATTTTGAAAATTGGATGTAGTGTCAGGCTGGCAAAAACTGTATACTCGTAGGTATCTATTATAGATAAACTGCAAACGAAGCCGACTTTATAAGATTTCTCGCCAGGTAAAATTTCACGTTATCAATATAATCGAAAAGCAAAATCTCCGCGCAAGCCGTCCCAAATTACGGATATTACAATACTTACTAATTTCCGACTCATGATGTGAAAGTACGTAGTATTACAACGCAGAATTTCACACGCGTTCAAAAACATATGGCCCAGTTGTGGGGATAATTGGGTCAGGCGAGCAACCTGCCGGTGTTCGCTGGCGCGCATTGTTTTGCGTCGCGGCGCGCCCGCGCAGTACCGTTACTTCGGTCAAGTTCGGCCCATTGTGGCTACTGCTTGTGACATACGGACTTACTCTGAGGCCGGTTCCCTTAACACAGGTTATACCTGAAACCTAATTAGGTCAGTTCACATTCTTGAAGGCTAACGCGCCTCGAATTTTAATCTGTGAGAGTGTATAAGAAAACTCATAGAAACATGCATATATCACGCCTGTATTCCGAAATGCGGTAGGCAGAGCACACGAAACGTTACTACATAGTCAAAACCAAGGTATTTCAAACTTCTAGCAGAACTTTTAGGTTTTAAATATAGCATATCGCCTGAAATATACCCTTTACCTAAGTATTTTAGTCGCCTCTTACAACATCTGCGGAAGAAATGGCGTTATTCTAAACCCGACGCCACGCAGGGAAGAAAACTCGACTAGCTTTTATCCATAATACGGTCACGGCACGAGTATCGAATAAAGTCAACATATTTATTGTTTACGTCTTGATGTTTGGAGCATGCGGTGAAACGATCGCCTCTGACCTAACCCCGTCGGCTCGTCAAAGGCACGTCGCGGTGAGCCTGCCTCGTAACTCTCCGCGTATGGCAGAACTACGCGGTGTATTGACAAAGATGTCATAGCTTTTAGATCGTGCTGTCTACGCTGAAAGATTATTTTACACAAAGAAGACTGCTGTTTATTTGTATCTGTTCGTGTAAAAGATTAATTTTCATGAAAGGACGATAGAAATCCAGATATGTCATGGGATGGGATGGGATGGGATATTAGTTCGCTCCTCTGGGCTTATGACTTATGACTAAAGTTAAGTGTTTTTAGCCAATGTTGTAGTACCAAAGTTTATATGTAGTCAGGACGCTTCCTCAGTTACTAGCCTATTAAAATAGGCTAGGATCATAAGACCCAGGTACCGCCGGGGGGACAGCGTCCAGGCAGATCTGCGACTGCTTCAAGTCGACGACTGGCAAGAGGCTGCGCACGATCGGGACAGATGGCGTACTCTCGTTTCGGAAGCCAAGACCCTCTTTGGGTCCCTGAGCTAATTAGTTAGTTTAGTTTTTAGGATCATAAGATGAGGGTTTCTAAGTCATAAATTTACGCCCGCTTTTGTTTTTTTTCGTGTACCTACATATGACCCTCATTCGTAAGGCAATGTAAATTTTTGGTTGACCTGGTTCCATACTGAGAACTGAAACTTATAAAAAATACATAATATTTTCACTTTCGGAGATATATTTTCGATACTCGCAGCTTCCTGGGCAAAAAAACTCGTAGCTTGCAGAACATAAATTATTATCAGCATTAATTCACAATTCTCCACACAATATTAGGAGCGACATAACTCATAATTAAACAAGTCATTAACACTCGATCGCTGGAAATGGAAACAGGAACTGTTCTCTCGACAGATTAATGCCGAGCCGTGGAAGCTCGTTTTGTTATGAATCGCTACCACTCTTGTGACCGCGATGGACGGTTACGGGCACTAATTATAGAAATGATTTGTCGGTTCACATGTTTAGGTCAAACGATGCTTTCTATTTTATTTCATATAACAATTCACAGTAACACCTCACGAACACGTTTAAAAAATAATAAGTCGCTGTGAATCGATAAATGTAGATGATTATTCTCGACTTGCTATGCATGCGCACGCCGCCTTGATTGCGAAGTAATTGTATTTTATTACTTCTTCAGCAGTTTCATTGTATGAATAGCCGCAGAGCTTGATAACCCTTTCACATAGCATTAAAACATAGAACCGGCGTCGGTAAGTGTAGACAGGGACAGGTAACAGGAAATATGAACTGTAATTTCATTGTATAAAGCAGCGTGGTAAATAATTACACAGGTCAGATCGTAGCGTTAGCACTTCCATATTGAAATTGCTACTAATCCATTTGAAGGCGGCATGGGAACGCTCTGATCTATTGTGTGTTTAATGAAAATCTATTCAATGCATAATGTAAGGTTAGGTTGATTACTTGATTAAGTATGTTAATTGCGTTCGTAATTAAAGTATACAACATTGTTGAAGTTCGATATTCTTACTCTAGATTCTCGAAGCAATTTTTGTTTATAAAGAAATTTTGATTGAGTTCGTTTGATAAACTAGAAGCATAACGCACCGCGAGATAGTTCTGTGGCGACGGAATTCACAATATGAAACTATATTATGCATTAGTTGGTACTTCTGTTAGTCTTTAAAACAATGTAATGCCCGTATATCTATCTACAGTCATTAAACTCCATCAAATTGTGTTCAAGGGTTAAAAATTAACACGTTCACAGCATGACAAAAGACTTGGCGTGGAAAAGAAACGTTACGGCGACATTTCATTACAACGCATGCGCAATTACGTTGTTCAACGCGACGCTCTAGTTCACTCTTATGAGTTGGGATTATCAAACTTTGCGAGTTAGCGAACCGACGGCAGTGATGTCGCGGGTGACGTCGGAAACGACGTCGTGATGTAGGCTTAACCGTTAAATTGGGCTATTCGCGTACCTACGCATTTCGTGCACGGTGGCTGCGCCGCGCACCCGCGATACGCTCTTGCGCAGTGATATAACTGTTACGATCATTATGTGACATATGAATCTCGTCACCCGTAGGTTCCCTTGAATCGCAACGCAGCAATCACATCCCGTTGCCGCCGCTTAAAATTTAACCGCTTCCTCAATATCCCGTTTCGTGATTACAATATTTATCTCGTTAGCTCGCATAACGTTAATGCGTCGTGCTGGTGAGTTTATAACATAAACTATCGGATTGATTTGAAAATTGCTCGACTAATGGAAAGTTTGTTTTAATGGTAACGGGTTTCGAAACCCTGTGAAACTTGCAGATAAACTACACTCGTAAATGTGGACTAATGAATTTCAAGAAGTAAAAACAAATTAAATTGTATCTAAACTGCATTAATATGTATTCGGATGGGAAAATTGTGGTTTTATGGCTTAAATCGAAATATACAAAATTGTACCTACTTTTTTCCCTGTTAGATAGAAAAGCGTTTAAAAGTTGAAAGCCGCTATTTGGTTTTCTTGGGAGCACTATCAATCTTTACAATTTTTATTGCTCGCAACTGCTCAGAAATTAGAATTAGCGAAATATTTTTTCTTCAGAGGCTCAACAAAGTAGTTTTTATCGGGAATCATAAAGTAGTCATTCCCTCATTCCTTTCGCACTTTCGCCTTTGTTCAATTTTGGGCTTTATTTAGTTCATGAATTGGTCAGCTTGGATAAAACTATACAATAAAAACAACAATAGATATAAACAACTAGTTTTAATTACTTACATACATAAACATAGGCTTCAGCCTCTTTAAAAAAAATCGCCGATCTGATCAATATACGTTCTTCGAGGGCGCCAACGATCAAACAACCGGATTCCTATAAAGTTCAAATTCGGTAATAGAAAATGCCTAAACAGCGACAAATTTTAATATGCAAGTTAGACAAGTATAGTCACATAGCAAAATCTGAAGGTTCGTTAAAATTATTTTAAAAAGAGACAGTTTTAAAATAACCACAAGCCACAATACCAAGGTCAACCGTTTGTACGCTATGACCAAAACACGAACGGAGAAATCGGATGTTCCCAACAGATGAATGGCGCATTGTCTTTTCTGCTCGAAGATATTTGAATTTGAATATGTTATTAGTTATCTACTCTCTTTACTTAATAGCCTCGAAATCAACTGACCTGTAAAATGTGTGTCGCACCAGAAAGTAATTGTTGCCGCCAATTAGCATGTGTGTTAGTGCGAATTGTGCCAATGTCTATCGATACGTGAGGTTACGCTGCGAGCACATCTCGGCTGACGCCCAATACTCGCGGTCTAGTATTCACACCTGACAGAGACGCAGTTATGCGTTAGAGGCTTAGAGGGAGTTATCCGTTCAACCAATATTCGCAATGTGAAAAAGTTAAGTGTGGTGCCGAGTTAGAATAGCACCTCCCCTTTCTTCCCGTGAGTGTCGTAAGAGTCGACTCTGGGAAAGGGTTAGTGTATTGTGGGCGATGGGCTAGCAACCTGTCACTGCAATATCACGTTTAACCATCTGGTTACCCTGAAATTGCAAAACGTGGCACTGGATTTTTGAATTCACGTGCTCTGCCTACACCTCTTGGGAATACAGACGTGAGAATATGTATATGTATGTATGTATGAAAAAGAAGATATTTAAGTTAAGAACCTGTAGGAAACTCAAACATACGATTTAACCTACTGTGAACTTTTGTCTGAAATTCGATTTCAATGGCACAAAATTAAAAATTTACTTCAAAACATGGAGAAGGTTTTGTTTTCCATTTACACTCGAAACAATCGATTCCTGACCCACCGTAGAATCTATTTACAACTAGCGTCATAGTGACAATGCATTTCTCTACAACTAACTAACTAACAAATTAGCTCAGGGACCCAAAGAGGGTCTTGGCTTCTGAAACGAGAGTATGCCATCTGTCCCGATCATGGGCAGCCTCTTGCCAGTCGTCGACTTAAGAAGTTTCTACTATTTCTCTACAAGGAAAAACTTATTTAACGTTAATATGATAAAGTTCTGCGGTGCATCAGAAATCCATTGTTTCGATATATGTTAATCGATTACTCCTTTTCGTAGACCAGCTTTGATTTTTTTTGGTCTAAAGTTGATCTTTTAGGTCCCATGGTCCCCACCTCAGTATTAATCTATTAATATAGTCAGAGTAAAGCAGAACAGGGTTTATTCTTCTAACTAAACAGGCCACTTCTGGTGTTAGGTACTTAGACTAAGTCACAGGCTTATATCGAAATAGATACCGCCAGTTCCCGCTTTTGTATGAAAACCAAGCGTGCCACTTTTTCTCTACCTACTGTAACATCACATGAGCGCTTTAGGGATAGGAATTGACAATCCGAGTGCAACCGATTCAAAGGTGACGCCGCCTTGTTTAAGTTGTCTGTCTCTAGGAAGTTAAACCTAATTTAAGTAGTACAAGACTAAATGAAATCGCGTCAAAGGAAGAGCATTGCTCTCCCTTTTGGCTCCCTTTTGGTGCGCCAAGTACACTTGAGTCTATTTCGATATAAGTCTGTGGCCTAAGTTATGGAGGCTCCTCTAGAGGTGAGCTAACTGTCCGAGTGGCTTCCGGCTTCGCTCCGCGGCCGCGTAAAGCGAGAACTGTCAAGACTTAGAATCACCATTATAAATTGTAACCAAGCATTTTCGAGCCGGGCAACACGAGCAACTAGTTGAGTGCCCTCAGTTGCATTTCAACGAGAATATTCATCGCTAAAGTTTCTATGTACCTAACTAGCACACGTTTTAGAATTCGTTATAAAATGAAATTCACATTATGCTGCACATAACATAATACGAGTATGTAAGTACAGTTTTAAGTGTCAATGTCACTTCAGCCATCATCAAGTGAAATATCAGTCTCTATCCATTGTTAATGTCGAAGAAATTTGTTTCTTCCTCTTCTTGAAAATTCCTTTGGGAATCGGTTTATTTTTATACTATTTTTTACTGACCCCTACGCATTCTAATAAAATTTAACTGTATCGTACAAAACTAATTGCAATTTCATGATTGTCAGCACTAAAGTGTTGGAATTATCTAACTTGAGTGTTAAGATAATTAATATTGTCTGTTAAATCATACAAAGAGATGAAACCTAATAATATTTTATAAGGCGACAGAGTTAATTTCTAGTAAAAAAAATCTAAGTTCTTTTAAGTTTAATAACCATTTCGCATTTTATGATTGAGTACAAAGATACCTATACACAATTGAATAAGTTTACGCTCGATTGCTTGAAATGAATGAGCATTTACTATAAATTTGAATAGCTCATGATGTGTAGGTACACAATTTTAAATATCTATTGAACATATCTGATCGTGCATAACGTAATAGAATGATGGAAAGCTATCTAAATTGTTTGACGTAAGTATAAGAATAATTTCGTTTCAGTACTGTAGGTACATACAACAATCGCCTTACTTTCACGTTTACAAATGATCATTCATTCGGCTTGATAAAAAGACTAGTGAAAGCGATATTGCGATGCAAAAAGTAAATGAAAATTCGTGTCACTGACTTTCCTATTAGCTTTCGTGTTTGAAACCGCGGTGATCTTGACCCGCATTCGAGTTGCAAATCACCGGAAATGAGTTGCAGCCCCGGCGGTGATGGCGGATCATCAGCCTAATGGCGCCATCAGCCGCTGGTGATGAATGCGCCTCCACCCGGCACCCGGGCCTGCTCAACAATTGCTATCTCTTGTACCATTCTTTGGCACGCCATCGACCGCCTTTCCAAATTGATTAAGGTACTAACTCACTGCTAATGGAAAGAAATTAAGACTAATTTCTTTTAATTCTCTTAGAGATTTTTTTTATTTTATGTATGCTTAACACGATACCTGCTGCAATCTACAGCTTTCGATTTTACTCATTGTACACGACAACAATACAATCGTATTGTACACACAACTTAAGGAATTGGGACGGTGAGCTTCGGAACAGAACTATGTCGAAACGTACCTAGTACGAACTTTTTATGAGACTTTCTATGCCTGTTTTATTTCTTGTTTATTCTCGCCGTCTTGCTTTTTTTAATTTCACCGATGATACTTTCTTATATTTTTGCTTTTGATAAAATGGAATCGTTGAAATGAATGTGGTTGTTTCGATATCACGCCTAATTGATTAAGACACGGCTCGGAGACACGGCTGGTTTATGTATTGGAGCGTGACGTATTTAGGTAGCATTATTTAGACTTAATTAAATGTCGCTGGTATTTTATAAGGTGTTTTTTCGCAGGTGGTGACTAAGGCAGCATGAGGGGCGAGGCGCTGCGGCTGGCGCGGCTGGTGCTGCTCGCACTTCAGGCTTCCTTCGTACTCAGTAAGCTAATTCATATGTATCTAACGAATTCATGGCTTCAAAACTTAGCTCTGAGAAAAAAAATCTTGTGTTTATGCGTCAATATTCGACTTCGACTGCATGCAGCAGCAGATGACGTGTAGTCAAAGATGTTCTGTTTTTTTACTTCATCTACTTTTGCTTGCGGTCGATATTGCAATTTTACCACAAAGAATGATTGGCTAAACCTAAGTCTAACTGTGAGACATCAAAGTCAAATTTACGGTTAATTTCATGTGTAATTTTATATTATTTTACTATTCATAATTTCCATTGATGGAAACCGGTCGTAGCCCGTTGTAACACTCTGGGATTAAGAGAAGTTGACTCAAAGTTATTCTAAACGCGCGAGACTGTGATTGGCTCTAATTAGGCTCTGTTTATAGGTCGGATTGCCTTCGAGAAATTGACGGATGTGGACTTTACGGGCACCGCGTACTACACGGTCCGCAACCTGTCCCTTTACGAGTGCCAAGGCTGGTGCCGCGAGGAACCCGACTGTCTTGCTGCTTCCTTCAGGTCAGTACCTACTACAAACTACTTACAAAATGTACTGTTTTTGTATTCTTGTGCACTTAAGCAGTTGAAAATTTGTGGGACTGTGTGATTTCTTCACTAATATGATGGTTGTACCTATGGGAATGTTCGTAATTCATTTCGAAACCATCAAACGAATTTAATTCTCTTACAGTGAATTTGTACCAGATGTAAATTACCGACACTCGCACTATCCAGGTCTCCGGTGCATAATGCAATCTAACCATAATTTCTGGAATCTGTTTTCTCGGTTTGTACCGTTAAATGCTCTTATTCACAGATGGCGTACGGAATGCTTTTTATTTATATCAATAGCGGGTTCCCAAGATGGCTATTAAAATATGTAAATGGTAATTAAAAAGAAAACGTCCATGTCAATAGCTACACGCCGTAATAGATTTTTGGAAGAAATCTAAATATTATCTCAAGTGATTTCGACGTATAAAGTTGGAGCCATAAAAATAAATCTTCGCCGTAGCCGCGGCTAACTGCGATAGTCAGCAATTTTAAACGGCTCGTAATTTATAGACTGTCATTATTATGACGTTTATAATTGTTATTTTCAATCAGTATTAGAGATTGAACGACCAATATTCAATTAAATAATTGAACCATCAGAAAGTCGACCTTTTGATCTGACCTACTCTCGGACTAATCTCGAATCGAACAAAACGCATCACATCTGATCCAAGACATGATTCGTCATTATTTGACTGCTGATCACGAAATAAAAAAATCAACGTGTCAGAGCTTTGAGCACGACCCTAACCCAAATGTCCGAGATAGTAGATCGGATTGACGTGAAGATCCACTAATTCACGTGCGGCATCAGACCGTTGCGACTTTAGGTAAAGCCACATTTACGTTACAACTAAAATGTTACTTTTTTATGTAGCTAGAGTACCTATGTATCTTCTCAAGCACCTTGTCTTTGAGTGGACGTGCAAGGCTTGACTATGACTACTTCATTATCGTAGACTACCAGAGACACAGTAGCCCAGATTTTATCTTTTACAGTCACGCGTACCCACACATGTCCTAAAAACAGGCGGTTTTTGAAGACGTGAATGTTAAACGCTGTAAAAAATATTGAGGCGCTAATTGCCTATCTAGATTGCGGGCAAAGGATAGGTGAAGGTGTCTACGTATTCCTAAAAAGCGGGCGATATTAGATGCGGTCGCGGCGCGGCCGGCGCGGCTAAGGTCGGGGCTCGGAATGTGTGTCACTCTGCCGCACGTCCTCCGCGGTTCAGGCATTCCAATGACACGCTCTTGGTTAATAACAATGTGTCTCGAGAACCGCTGCCCACAAACCGTGTAAAAGCGGAAACCAACCTCGCCGCGCTCCAAATTGGATAACAGTAAAAGTGATCGCATACGTCTTCAATAGATTGTTGCAGGTCTCCCCACAGTTTTCATGACTATTGGCGGTTATGAATATATTATTTCATTTTATTGATATCAATCTATCTATCGTCATGCTGCGAATTTCGACGGCATAGAATTTAAATCCAAAATGAAAGTTTTCACATTAAATCTGCATAATTAAAAGGCTTTAATGTTCTATACGAATGCGACTACACGTATCGTATATTATGTTCAACATAGATACCACATTTTATTATACATTTTAGTAAAAGTATGAATGCAGTCAGAAATATACGTGTACATACATAAAAATAAATAAACTAACTACATAAAAACAAAATTTCGAATGATGTTGTCATTTGGCTTGACACCAACAACATATCTATTATAATTGACAATAACCTGCTCGCACTTTACATTCAATCGATTTTTTTGCACAAAGCTTTTAATAATGCATTTGAAATTCATATTTTCAATGCACCGTTCGACAAATAAGGCCTGACAGTGACAAACAATGGCGTGCAGTGTACTTGCGGTATTGTGCAGTGGATCTCAAGTGAACAGCAGTCGTCACGGCGGCAAAAACATAATTGCATTAATCTGAAGCGAAGCGTGTAACAGTATTACAACGCTAGTTAGATTCCTCGAAATCAATTCGAACGGGATCGATCGAAAATCAATTCGGTATTCAATTAAACGAGACGGAACTCTCCCGCGCTTTTAATCTAGCATTGTTACTAACACGGCCGTGTATCCCAAAGAAATAGCGATTCAACAAAAGAATGGGACGGATGTGGTTTCAATCGATAACTGTTTACTGATGCGGTGCAGTAGCAATGCTAGTGTCTGGCGATACACTGGTTGGGGAAGCGTTTACATTACGGTACCCACTGAGCAAACTGGCACCTCGACTCGAACGATCAGCGGTAACGAGCATAAATGGACAAGAGGGTGATCAGCTGATAAGTAGACAGCCCGTAAGTTCTTGCAAATTGTGCCTTGATCCAATGACTTTTCGCGACCCAATAGCAGTAAAAGCATTGTTCCTCTCGCGTCGTCCGTATGACTGAAACTACATTTTTATTGGGATCATGACCCCCTCTATCTCTGATAATCTGATGCTGTCACGGAACTGATTATATCTTATCTTTACGGCCGCTGCCCGTAACTGTTGCAAATGTTTCGGATAGTTTGTGAACATCGGATTGCCTTAACTGTTACGAATCCACTAATTGTTATCTCCATCGGTCTGACTGCTATGATAAAATGATTAAGAACGTCGTTTGTGAATAATCTATTGACAGGCATTAAAGTGTAACTTTGGTTATTTGTCCATTTTTCGATTCGTTTTAAAGGTTATTGGGAGGTAGTATTTTATGATGTCAGATTTGCGAGGTATTTTTAAATTGATGGGTGCTCGGTGCGCGAAGACGACGCGGTGTTGACTGCACGTCGATGACGCCGGCGCTCGGCTCGGTGGGCCAATTTGGTCATAATCGTAAATGCTGCAATGTAATGAGTGCGCTATTATAGCTCCTAAACAACAATTATTTTTACATGTTTCCCGTCTTGCTCCTATCTCTAATATCCATAATAAGCTGGTACAGTCTGCTGCAGGCAGACCAAAGTAGCAATGAAGTAAGTTTAATTACTGGGGGTCACCGTGCTCTGTAGCTGACCGTACTTGTTTCTTTCTTGTTTTAACTTCACATATCAGCTGTTGCATACCAAGAGTCAAATATTTATAACGAATAATTTTAAAACTACAGTTTCGATAAAAATCGATCCGTAATTGAGTACCTAATTGATTGTTACTATGTAGTATTACTTAATTATTGATATTTCCAAAGATTTACCGCTATTTAATAGTAAATCGATATTATAAACAAAGCGGCACTGGCAGGTTGCTGCGCGGGCGCCTGCAGCGGAGTTCGGCGCGCATCGGCGTTCGGATCGCCCTTCTACTGCAGTTTATCATGATACCAACCATTTTGTATAGCGGTTAATCCGCGGAGCTACTGCGAGTGATCGCTGGTAACTGTGATATCTGCATCGGAATGGAATAATACTTTATACGCAGTTCATTTTTATTATGATTTATGATGATACGTAACGTTTTACAAATTCCGATAAAAAGTGCAGTTATGTATGTATTACCCGAGTAAAAGACAGGGTAACGGTGTTGTTTTCCGGCCACAACTGATTGGTTACATGGTTTTCCGCCACATTAGTAGATTTTGACTCGACTTCACATGTAATGCCTATGCAATAACAAACTGATATTTCACAACACGCATATAAAAAAGCATAATATAGAGGATTGGAAATTAGAGCGAGGCATACGGACGGCATGTCTATATCTCACATAATTACTGTTTTACAACAAACCACGTACGAAGATTTATTACTCCAATTGTGAAATCAAAACGAAATCCAATGTAATTAGTCTGTATCGGAATGAGCTTTCTGCTCTTAACTTTTTCGCTTAATATTATTATAGCCCTATAAGACACAGCGATTAAATGAACCCAAAAAGATAATAAATAAATAAAGTAAATAGATAACATTATAAAAAAATTCTTAAGTGTCACAGCGCATGTGAGATGATTTTGACTAAATGACGTACCTAGTCCTAAACTAGATTAAATGAATCATGTCTGTGTTAAGTACATCCTCCGGACTCACCATACTCTACATCTGGCCCTTTCAGGATCCGAGCTCAAAGATCTCACGATCTCATCAGAAAGTATCAGCTACTGTACTATCTGGTCTAAATGGTAAAAATAATGAAGAAAAAAGTAAAAAACAAGTCGCTTTATATCACTGTGAATAGAATGGCAGGAAATAAGGCATAGATGGTAAGGGACGGGATGCATTTGATCAGCTGCGGGATAATGGCTAGAATTGTGAGATAAAGATACCATTGCATTATCTCTAGGCTCTGAATTATGTGGTAGACAGAGGCTATAAACAAACGTTAAGAAATTAAGAGGGTAGCGTGGCTGACAAGATAATGCAGGAAAAATCAAAGAATGAAAACGTCATCAAAGATCCCACAAGAAATAAATAGTTCTTTATTCAAAGAATTGAGACGAGATTGCAGTGTAAGACTTGAAAGTGATGATTAAACATGAAAGAACTCATGAAATGATACGTAAGTAGAATAATGAAGGCACAAAATCGATGAAAAATTATGAAATATAGGTAGGTATGCACATACATACTCGTACATGTAAGTGCCCAGAGGACCAAAATATACAACTACCTATGATAGGTTGGAAACCAAGTAGTGTCACCGGCTACCAAGAATATTTGTGTCCCAGATAAAATTAAAGCATCAGTAGCATATTTTGAATTTGGAATTTATTTCTTTTTGTAAACGGCCAATTACGCACCAGCGAGATAAGCCATGTTATAAATAGTAGATTAAAGAATCCCTGCTAATAAATATACACAAAGTGCGTGCGAGTAAATCAGGCGTAATCGTACAACAAAGTAGTATTCGAAATCACAGCACGAAGCTAGCCTGCATGCAATCTAAACTGTTCCTGTGAAGTTGAATTAAATACAAAATGTCGCGGCGAACGGTAACCTGCCCCGTTACCCGGTAAAGTATAACGCGCTGCGTAACAATTTAATGTCGCTTAATTCCTATGAAAACATGCAGTTGCCATGCTGAGTGCATCAGACGGCCGTCGACGGGGTCTCTAATGATATTTTATCACTGCCTTGCGACGGGAACGCGGCTCGCGGCCGACAACTTGGTAATGCGACTTGCGAGCTATTCACACCTGAGGAGAGCTCTATTTACGTAAACAGCTATTCGCAGTGACTCGGCGTCAGGATTCAGTGCGGCATTAAGACAGTATAGGTAGATGAAAGATCTCTTTATAAGATAAGGATAAGGAATCTTGAATTAGAATAGCGGCTGCTAACGAGGAAGGCTGACATTCTTAGTGAATTTATGCATTACGTATATCGTAGCAAAATGTAAAAAAAATGAATGTATACTTTGCATATACACATACTAAAATTGAGGTCGAACACACGCTCATTTATTTTAGGATATGTGTGGCATGATATGTCGCGAGTATCCAGAACAATACCAGAACGTTTTATTTCGACCGTGACAGCCTGATACGAGTATCAAACGCTAGTAACATGGTATTAGATACCTACAAAGTAATAAAATTATTTTTGGTATTGATAGTTAAATTCTTGCCTATATTAAATTATTGCAGTTATTCAACCGACGTCTACGATAATTAAGCACGTATTTATCTAAGAATCTAATCCAGTTTGCATCGATTGCTAGTCAGGTGGATAAAGTTAGCCGGTGTTGCCAGCTCGAATAATTCGCAGGATCAGCTAGAGCAGGGATGGCGAACGAATGGTACGAGTGCCTACCTTGGCGCGCAACAAAATAGTTCAGGCACACCGAATGATACAGACGAATCTATCTGAGACGTAACTGTATAACATCTAGTATTATTTTCATTCGATAATAAGCCTAAATTATTTGATGGCACGTCATATCTATAATACTATTAGTTTCATAAAAAATGGCACGTATGTTACTAAAGGTTTGCCATCCCTGAGTTAGAGCAACCAGTACCACTGGCGAGCCCCGCCCCGCGGCGGTTTGCTGCCCTGACTCAACTAATTGCCCTCGGGCGCTGCGTGTCAGCCCGGCGCCCGCGCCGCCCTTGTGCCCGTAATAACACCGCCTGAACACCTTACAATAATTAAAAGCCTCAGCCAATGACATTTTACTGAATAAAATATGTGTTGACATTTTTTATTGCCTGGACGTAGACTGAAAGGGCCTACTTAGAGCAGGCAAAAACAGATGAATGAGAATAAATAGCAAAAATCAAGTTCTTTGTTTTGTAAAGAGTATAAGGTACGCACCGCAAACGTTTTTTTTTTAAACCAGTTGTAGAGTCTCATACTTTTAAAAGTATGTTTAGTTATAACAATTGTTTTTTTGTTTAATTATTAATGAAATACTGTCTTTACTACTTTTAATTTATGATCGACGAGTACCCGGCAAAATTGGTACATGGGTAAATAAATGCAAACTAATTAATTAAACTTGCAGGTTTTGTTTCGAAAAATAATGCTGCAAGTACTTATTTAAAATGACTTTTTCAAACCAATTCTGAAACGTTATAGGCCTCATAAACCAATATAAAATGTCAGGTATCATTGCATCAAAATAAATAATACTACCTTATCCCACGACTTGAGTTATAATACTTATAATGATGTATAATTTTACTAATTAAAAATTCAATTTCATTTTAATTTTTAAAATTAAAATGTTCAAATTGAATTGACACATCGAAATGTTTAAAACAGACACTCGTACTTAGTAGCCGTCCTAGGAATCCGCTGTGGTTGCGATCGAGTTACAATTTGCCCACAGTGGCCAGCGGCGGTCTGCGCCCGCGCCACTTCCCGGGGCAACGCTCCCCGGCTATTCCGGGCATTCGTCACCACGTGTCCCGGCAAAAATGCTGCAACTAAGCAATTTCTTATCGTCCGCCATAATCTCACACAAGAAACAGTATCTGCAAAACAGTGTAATGTTCGCTTAATGACTTCCTCCCCGTGCAGTCTTGACAAATATGAATTTTATACACCAGCAATTTAGCCTTAACGCCAAATTCTCGACAAAGTAGGTACTTCGTTAGAAATCACCGTAGCGTATACGGAGATTTATAACAGCAGTAAACTAAACGCTATTGTCTTTTTAAAAATAAAATAAAATTTATTGGGTCTCTAAAAAGTACGTTTCACTATTGACACTAATAATTAAAGATTTCTCGTTTCTATGCAAATCTTAAAACGGCATGAAATTAAGTAGACTGAGTGAGATTGTTGTCGGTTAGCGAATAGCGGGCACTCTATTCCTTAAATTCTGGGACTTTGCATAAAATATTTTTGCCCACATAGTTAACCGGTTGATGATGGAAAATGAAGCCATTTGTATGCGGCATACAAATTGATAATTCATGTTTTTATTATTCAGACAGATATATGTGATTAAAGTCTAGCTTCACCTGTTTTACATATTTTTTGTCATTTGATCTCTGTCTAGGTGACTCATTGACATTCTACGCTAAGTTTCACCGAAACTTGTGCAGGCACAAACGGGACTACCCTGTCGGATTAGCGGAATATACGATAAAATTACCGCAGAGCAAATGAACTCCGGGCAACGACTTCTTAGCAACACAAAACCGTCAACCTTGCTCCTCAGCCATACGTTCAGATGCAATCCACGAGGCATGATGAAAACATACGACAGCAGAGCCAGTTTAGTGCACCGTACATACAAGTGGCCTTTGAATACAAAATAAAACTTTAAACTAACGATTTTTTTGTGACTTGGGTATGACATGAACAGTAATTTTAGTTTATTCTTGGAAACAAGGTGTCCTCAACTACACCTATATTCTAGTACATGATGAGCATTTCTAATTGTTGTTTTTGTTACAGCTTCGTCTTAAACCCGTTGACGCCCGTACAAGAAACCCGCTGTTTGCTGCAGAATGACACACAAGCCAACAACCCCATGGCGACACCACAGGTATCCATAATAAATATATTTTATAAAATAAATAAATCCAATGAATTATGAATGAAGAAGTTTTTTGCTCAGCATTTATCTAGATTACCTATAGAAGAATTAATTGTGAGATGCATGGATGATTGGAAGGTTTTATTGCTGTATACTAATTAGGTAAAATAAATTACAATGATTTTACTTTAATTCAAGATAAACAGTTCTCACGGGACAAGGGTACCAAATTCTGAGTAGAAAAATTCTTGTGTACCAAATGGTTGAGTACTCAATTTTAGAAATATTTAGCAAGATTTTTTTGTTTATTCCACTATTTAAAATATTATCACAACACAAGGTGATCTGTAAATTGGCGCAACGAAATTCTGGTACAAACTGAGTGCTACTTTGGTGGCATTGTCTATATTAGACTACTTCCAGCTAGAAGCTAGGACTGAAATAACAAGGTCGTCATTCCTTACAAGGAATTCACAAACGAGACGCTTTACTAAAGCTACAAGTATGGTAAACAACGACCGGGCTAAAATATTACTGGTGTACCTACTTACCGGTGCCGCGGCTTGTACTCATTAGACAAAAGTCACGGCCCGGTAAAGGATATTTACGTTCGACCGACTGAAGCTTGTGGGCATTGGATTTACATACCTATACCGCGGCGAACTATGTTGATGCCCGTAAATGTTTGCTAATGCAGCGTATATCACAGGCTTGGATAGACGTAATTACCACGCTGTTAAGGAACGCAGTGTTTATTTCGAAAACCTAACTCATTTCCTTTGCTTACGGACGTGCGTTGGCGTTCTGATGGATGGTTCGTATCTAATGAGATGATGCAAACATTTATCAGTATGATATACGAAAGACCAAATCGTGGTTTATTGGATACGTGTACCTATTACTTAGGTAAGTAGTCTGATGCAGGGCTGGTTAATAGCCAAATAAATCTCTCGTTAGATAGCAGTCAGCATTCCCGCACTGCCAATTAGCCCGCCGATGCTGCCATCGGATTAACAATTTAGATTAAATCGGTCAGTCGCTCGAAGGAGAATCTAAGCAGAGATAGGAGGACATTGTAACTGTTGAGGCTTTACTTGATACAGTTTAATCGCTTTCAGGCCTAATGAACAGTCGCGAACATAAATAAAGCGTGGCAAGCGATGCGGCGCCGTCCACTCAGCTGACATAGCAATGTTCTAACTGCATTCAACGAGCGTGCATTAAGTGAGCGTTATTTACTAACGGCGATCGATACTGTTATGTGTGAATGTGTATTCATAGGAATATCTTGTGTTCACCTCTAATCAAAAGTTCAAACTCGAAACGAATGCAATAATTTGTTTTAGCGTTCGGTGAACACGTATTACATGGTGAAGCTGCAAGTGCGGACGGAGAGCGTGTGCCTGCGGCCGTGGGCCTTCGAGCGCGTACCGGGAAAGTCGCTGCGGGGCCTCGACAACACTATCATCTATACCTCGACCAAGGAGGCCTGCCTCGCCGCCTGTCTCAACGAGGTACCCTATCACTATTTACTGTAACGCGGTGCCGATAGAGTCCCTTTTACCGCCCTCGCGCCCCCATGCACGACGCCACTAGCAACAGCAAAAGCTCCGCAATGCAATTTAACGTTTATCTATTCAATTTATATTTTATGGTTTCGCCCTAGTTGCACTTCAAGATACAGACAAAGTGCATTTAAGATATATTGTACCGGGCGAGTTATGGGGACGCTGGTGTGCGACTGCTTTTACCCATTGCATAGAAGCGCGTGCACACATTGTATAATGCTCGTAAATATTTCAAAAGTGATCGCTTAATGTTCTATTCTTGTTGGATCTGGATCTAATGTCACAACACAGTAGGGCTTTCAAAAATGTACGCGGAAGTTAGACTTTAGGTATACAGTTCCAAAGGTTCTGGGACTGGGACTTTTGGGTTTATTCGGATGGATAATAACTCTGAGTCATGTTTTAGAAACGGTTTCCGTGCCGGTCGGCCGAGTACGAGTACGGCAGCATGCGGTGCGCCCTGAGCGATTCAGATCGCCGCACGGCGCAGCACTTCGTCCAGCTGGTGGATACTCCCGGAACCGACTACTTTGAGGTAACGTTGACTGTCCAATCTTGAATATAATTTAAATCATCGACTCTGCTTTTCATTTTAATTAACATTCGAATTAGCGCTGAAATTTTCGATCACTGGCGTAGTGTCGAGCACTGGATTCTTTGTATCAGACTTTTATAGTACGTATCCGAAATTTTAAGGACCTTATAAACATTTCGACAATTGCATATCATTTTTATAATTTATAAAGAATAAAGTAAAGTTTAAGCATACACGTTAATAAACCCTCGAATACATTATTTTATCACTAGGTCTAAACTTAAGAACAAGCAATTATTGCACAATCAAATAATTTGTTTATTTTGGCGAATAAAACTAATTTTTATAACACTACTACGTGATCTACATATTTGATTGAAAAAAAAAGACATTCTCAAAATTGATATCATGAAATGTGACTTAAAATTTCAAAATACCGTAGAGATACGCGTACCTATAAAAATATTTAGATGCAAAGCACCTTTACAACCCATCAAACCTCTCTAACGGCAGCACAGCCAAGTATTAATTTACGAATAACACATTTGTTATAAATAACAGATACCTGTATAATGTGAGTATTGTTATTGTTCGTAAGTGTGATTGCATGTTGTGAGCGTTGCGTTCTGTCGTGCAGAACCTGTGCCTGAAGGCGTCGCAGGCGTGCAAGGGGCAGCGCATATTCACGGCGCCGCGCGTGGGCGTCGCCGAGGACAAGGTGGCCCAATACGCCGGCCTGCACTACTACACCGACAAGGAATTACAGGTAAACACATTAAAAACTACATTACCTTTTTTGCTGACCGTACTTACAATGCGAATATCGAACTTCAATTCAATTCGACTACAGGAAGCGCGTCAATCTTTACTTTAAACGTCACAAACCATGGAAGCTAAATGAATACACCTTGAGAAACAAAACTGAAACAAGTTAAAATACCTTGAGTGTATGTGAAGTTTTTTAAGGCTAGTAAACGCAGTCAAGCATCCTCAAAGAGTCATACGAGTCATGTGTGTCAGTATGACGAGACAACTAACATACATTTGTAAGAGTAGCATTACGCCGCACCAAGCGTAGTAAAATCTGAAGTAGATGCCCTTAGCATTCTGGTCACGATCGTCTTAACTATATTTCTGGTAGCACACAAAGATCTTTATCCCCGAGGCATAAGATAAGTCTGAAATGGTTTAACTAGCACACAGCTGTGCAGGTAAAACGTCGAGAAAGTTACTTATCATTGCTGGTTTGAGCAGTTTAATGAGCCTGTTAAGCCTTGTCATGTCATGAGCATAAGGGTAGTTACTGGTTTGTTCTTCATGACAGGTGGCTGTTAAATAAAAATGTAATAAATCAATTTGAATCCAAATTATACAAAGAAACTATTTTGTTCTCTCAGCAATACACCCAAGCGAACGCATTTATCAGCCTCATCAATGACAAGACATCTCAGTTTTTTAAAGTCGTTTGCTGGTAGACTAGTTCTGATAGTTATACGTGCGCGTAGACAGGCAAACAAAAAACTGAAAATTCTTAAGTTACAAACTATTAAGTCAGTGAGCATAAAATCGAGAGTTTGAAAAATAGATACATTAAATTTGGTTTGCAGGTGACTTCTGAAGCAGCGTGCCGACTGGCGTGCGACATAGAATCAGAGTTTCTGTGCCGATCGTTCCTGTACCTGGGTGCGCCGCACTCGGCCGCCTACAACTGCCGCCTGTACCACCTCGACCACCACACGCTGCCTGACGGACCCTCGGCCTACCTGAACGCGGAGCGACCCCTCATCGACGACGGCGAGCCAATAGGAAAATACTCCGAGAACTTCTGTGAAAGTAAGTACGATTGTATAAAAAAGCTGACGTTTCAAGTATTCGTGTGGTTTATTTCTTTTTATCTGTGTTTATCTACGTTACTATTTTTCTCAAGTGAACGCTCTGACATTAGGGTGACCGCACCAGTAATGGACATAGAACCAGTAATGGACAATGACTCTTATTTACTACCCACTAAGGAAAAGTCATTTGTTGTACAACAATCAATTCACAACTCTATGGTCTTTAAATTATGAATGAAGTGTCCATCACTGGTGCTTGTCAACTTAAACCGTCCATAACTGGTGCCGTCACCCTAAATGCCTATCTAAAAAGTAAAACTTTTAACGCCAAGGAATCACTAACGCAACGATAAAATGATAAATAATGATAATTTATCGTTTAGTTAACAGCAAACAAGAAACTTCATTTTATTACTCGTGTTTGATAAATTAATAGTTGGTTATTTTGATACGCAGGTATCTAGCCATGAATTTATAGTTTACAGCGGTGGTACAATGTAGTTGATGGTTACATTAACTGAGTATAGTTATTAATGGAACTTGTTAATGATTAGTAGTCGATATTGCAAAAGCTATTTCTAGGTCTTTCGGATATAACCTAGTAGGTACAATCGTGTTAATCAAGGCACCTACTGGCTTCGATTTTCTTTCGGATAACATTAGGTAACATATTTATTGTTATTACATTATTCAATAGTTTAGCTAAAGCCTTTTAGGTGATTCAGTGGACAGATTTATCATTTAACATTCCAAAAAAATCCAGTCTTTTAAGTTTGACCATGGGCAAGAACTGTTCTTTATGGGGTAATGTGAATGTTTACTTATTTAACATTCATTACCCAACAAGCCATCCATGCGGTTGAGTGGTAATAGTGTACGTAGTGTGCGCGCATTAAAGACTGGCCATCACGCTAATGACATCTGTATTTCTCCACCGCAGTTTACTTCAGCTACTGTATCGCGCTGTCGCTATATTTATGATAATTCACGAGCACATTCACCTCTAGGCGATTGTCAGAACTAAGGTACTTATGCGTACTTAGCTGAAATGCAAAATTCGTATTACTATGGGATTCTCGTCTTTAAAATTTTAAATTGAAATTAACTCAAGGAAGGGGTATTGTGCTGTCCACACGTTCGTCATAAAGATATCAGACACTTCCTTGAACGTTGGCATATTAGTAGGTATACTGACTACTAAATTGCGAATTGGAATACAATTAATATTTTTCACACGCTAATCCCGGACGAAGCATTCGCAGACGTGAAAGTAATTTTTAAAGCACACTATTCATGTTTTTGCTAGAGCGTCATGATTGAGTTCCATTCCCGTTAAGGTAACTCTGTCCCTGCGCGGTTACTAAAGCTACTTCACATGAAACATCGGTGAAGAGGTCGTGCGACTAAGAGATAAATAGAGCTCGAGAGAGCACGTATCTTTACGTCATTCGAAAGCTATTACTTGCGTTCCAGCCAATGTTAATGCCGAGAATGGCTAGCTTTAACAACCGTGCGGCCACAGAGTTCGAGACAGGTATAAGAATGAAGACCAGTGCTTAGTGGGTAATAAAATCTATGTCGAGTAGTCGTGAAGGCATTAGACCTTGGTGGAATGCGGGGTCCGCTGCGGCGGAGCTGCAGTTGTGCAGAAGCCACTTTACATGGCATTGGCGGCACCAGCGTGCAGCACTTTTTGTTGCGAACGCAATCAGCGATAAACGTCAAACAGTTACAAGCTGGGTTCGCAAAGTTAGCGGAGGCGGCAGCCCTTTACGGGGTATGAAAAGGCAAAATAAATACTTTTGCCTACGTGTGAATTCCTAAGAGCCAGCATGAATAAGGTGCCGGCGGAATGAAAGTGATGACAGTCGTAAGTTATTCCCCTACTCATAAAAAGTCTGTCTAGCTTTTTATTGGAAAAAGACTTAAGATTGCAATTGGCGTATGAGTGTGAAGCGTATTCGAATAAGCGATGCATAATATTCATACTTCCATTCACACATTAGTGCCAACTTTGGCGAATTCATTTGTATTGAAAGATAGTTGCTAGGTAGTAAAGTCGATAAGTCTCTTGTAATTTTATAAGTCTGTCCCACTGGTGTCAGTGGCCTGGCTAGACCGATGCTTAAAACAAATATCATAATCAAGTGTAGAACAAAAAATTTGCTCGTCAGGTTAAACTTCGATCATAAATTCTAAAATTCCGATAGACTCGAGTAAACCACGATATGGTCATTTTTTGCTAAAATGTTCTAGCGTCAAACCTGTCCTATACCTTCGTTCCTAGACACTTGATTTTATTTTATGCTCGGCTGAGCATGATTCCTATAAGTAAAATGCCACATATTGAATAGTTAATAGCATGCCGCAATGATTAACAAAGCAAATGATAAATATAGTCCAAAGTCTGTTTTAAGCAGTAAAGTTAATCCTTTAGGGAAGTACGAATCTTCATGAACACTTCGAAACAATGAGTTGACTAATAAAGTCGTTAATAAATACCAGGCTTCAATACACCTCATGTGGAGGCATGCCTGGCCGAGGTGCGGTAATGATTATAGGTGCAATGATTGATGATGGCGCCGCAAAGACATACAAATTTATGAGTCCGAGAAAGAATGATGTTTACAAATCCTTTTATTATTGATGTATAAGAGGTAATTACCTACTCAAAATTGTTCGTTGTTGAAGATTACACACATTAATAAACCTACTTGTAACTGGCAGCAACTTAACATTGACAGTGAAGATGTTAAAAGCCAGTTACTGACTAGTTAAAACAATAATACGATATAAATCTTGATAATTATTATACCATTAGCGCAATATTCTTGCAACGGAAGTTAATTGTTAGAGGTTCTTTTGGTGCGAACATGAATAACGTCTCGGCGGCATACTGCGTATAGAACCGTGTGAAATGTCTACACTTTACAATACATAGCAGTTTTTGCGCTTTATAGTCGTCGGATTAAATATTAAAACAGAATTGTGCGAGCTAGGCGGCGATGTTTATTTAGGCCATGCAGTAAGGAGAACTGGTGTTGTTCTAGCGTGTCGATAGATTGAACAGTTTTTGTCAAAATTGGATAGTCAGGTATTTCTCACGCTGCGTTGCGAGGGCTTGGGTCAATGGCAGTGACGCCGTGATGGCAGATACCGGCGCGGTTATTTGCGGGCGTCGTTTAAATCCCGCCTGTGCAATATCTAACGATACCATCGATTTGCACGGGCTCGGCTTAACGCGATGAGGCTTAGCAAAAATAACCCTGGATTGTTAGAACTCGGCGTACTGTAATTTTGCTATAATAGGCAATTGCGTAAAGGTCAGCTGTGACGTGAAAATTTAAAGGAAAATAGTAAATTATTAAATTGTTATGTATTGTCTCTGATGGCACCGCGACGAGCCGAATATGTAACGGCCCAGCAATTACGCGAATGCATGAAATTACAATCTTTTTTGGTGCTACAAGGGCACTCTCCAGCAACAAAAAAAGTTTGTAATTTCACTCATACGTCACATTGAATGCATATTCTTTTGAGCAATAGATGTATAGTGTGATCAAAAACGGAGGAATTCAATTAAATCGATGGGTCCTTAGCGCCAGCTTGTTAGCAAATCATTCAATCTAATAGATGCGCGCCGATTTATGAGCTCGAAAGAATTTCACGAACAGAAATCGTTATTATACTCAGTGGCAAAAAATGTAGCCCACACATATACGATAATGAAATGTAGGTGATAGAATAGAAACCAAAAGCTTATAATTAGTGATAATTTCAAAATCAATTGACAAAATTAAGCGTAACTTTAAATAAATCAATAGGTATCTATTCTTTTAAAGTACGTAGGTAGGTAGGTAAACAGGTAACTAAGTGTAGACTTAACACTATTTTCTAGTTACGTCTTGGTTAAGCTCTTAGCGGAAAATACTGTTAGCTCGTGTTTGTCTTTCTTTATCAACACTAAGTTCGTTAGCCCTGAGACGTCGGTAATTATGCAAGCTAATTAAAGTGGCGATGACGACAGCCAGTGACGGTTTACTACTGTTTCGTAATGGATTTTGTTGTAAAAATAATAAGCGTAAATGGGCCTGCCCCTGTTTTTTTCCTATCTTTGAAGGAAACATCCTAGCAGTCCATTTAACTTAACATAACAGGATTGTCTTATTTCATGTAACGTAGCGGTTCAGCGCTAATGTCTTTACCTCGTTGGACAAGTGTAATGCGGAACTCTAATATAAACTCGTTTTAGAGAGCCATAGAGATTGGCGGTATGGTTCTGTAGAATCGACAGCACAAATAAGGATAATCTTCGCAAATAGCACGTTATGAGCAGTGGTAAGCTCATCGAATGCCGCAGCAGCGAACAGGATGCCAGCTCCCCCATTACGCGAACCGCAGTTATAGCATTAAGATTGCCATCTTCTGCTCCCAGCCTGCTTCATTACAACGCAAAACACATACAACTATTCAGAAGTTCTCCCGCTTCGACGTCGACCGTTATGTAGACACAATTTCAATTGCTTGTATTTCCCTCATCGGAATGAAAATTGTAATTAGGTATATCTACGCAGCAGTTACAAAGCGATGGCACACAGAGATATAGCCAGACGACATGTTAAAGTAGCGTAGTCAGTTAAGGAAAAAGGCGTCCGAATATTCTATACACATGCAGTATATTCGCGAACATTGGATGCAGAGGAGGAATGCTTTTTAAAGCAAATTTCACATTCCAGGATGTTTACAAAAATGTAATGTAAACAAGGTTAGCCTTTTACCTGATAACCTTAGAATTTTCTCCATTGAAGTAAACTAGATTAATTGGCTTAGTCGAAGCTAGAGCTCAGAATGAGTCATTACTCGTGAGTAAAAATAATAAAGACCCGTGATTGGCCATCATAATTGTGATCAAAGAGCACAATCATTAAATAAATTATCATATAGAGATTACATTAACGAGACAGTGCTACTTTGTGCATATTTTAAGACTTTACGTACTTACATCCGAGTGTAACTGTAAGGCTCGCTACACGAAATTATTCTGAATAGCAAATGTACACGTAGGCTTTTATAATTGGGACCTATTCTTTAACTTGCTATGTCATTAAGATAAATGATATGAAAACGACTGACTATATGTCCAACAAAAGATACAAAAAGGCTTATGCGTGTAGAGCATGACCGTAGCCTATTTAAATTCAATAAGTAGGCGCAGCGATATCGTGTCGGTATTGTCTGCATAATTCCATCAGTTGGGTTCAGGGCGGAATGTGCTCTGTCACGACCGAGCCGCTGCATTCGGATATTCGATGCAAAAACTGACAAAGCAAGTGCGGATGTCAGCTTAGCGCAGCCGCCGCGGGCGCTGGCGCCTGCGCCGCGCGCTCTAACGGTGGTCAAGCTCAAATCTAATAGCGTTTTTTGCATTACCCGTGAGCTCGGTTTCGTCTTGGTTCTTTAATAGTCCAAAAAACATAATAATATAGCCCTAAATTGTTAATAATTGAATCACGAACCGTATACAGTTGATTTCCGAAATACTGCCCTTAAACGCTGAAGATTCAACATCGTACTGGTTACGATCTTACCTACGATAAAATAAATATTGCGGCTCATGTATCAATAGGTACGCACGTAAGTTTGGTATAATCAATTATCAGCATATGTAGTAGGTATGTAATAACAAGAGAAGGATAAATGCTATTTTTATAGACTGGGCTTGCATCGTTTAATATCTAATATCTAAGCGAAGTATTAATAGGCACATGCATTGCTAATCGTGAAAGTATAACGGCCTTGGCCGGCCTTGCCTGCCATCACTTAGTTATAGGTCATTGGCCGCGGTCTCGCAGCGGCCATTGGCAATGCAATCACACGTCGAGCCTGCAGGCTTTGCAGGCTCAGAGATTATGACGGCGGTTAACAAGAAATATTGTCTATTTTTATAGCTTTCATAAAAGGACTGTCAATGTATATAATATTGTGTAAGCCTGTTAAAATGCATCTATTCATAGCCGAGATCTCTTACTAAATATAAAAATAATTTAGATTAGTTTTCATCTCGCTTGTCATACATAATAAATAATTAAAAACGGCACGTCACGAAATCCAATCTATCAACGGTTTAACTTACTTGAGATAGGAAAATGGCTTATCATATCAGTATCACCCATACATTAGCTTACAGCAGATAAAAAATTATCGATGAACTGTCTGTAAATTGAATAATAGGACAAGCCGTAATATGACTGATTTTCGGCATATTGGTTTTGCAAAACACGTTTTTTTGGTATCTTCTTTTCGGTGAAGACCAAAAATTTGCACTTGTGCTAAGTCAGTTATAAAGTTATAATTACTACTGTTAACTTTTTCCTTTGTGACATTTTAACTGCGTCTTAACGCATATGCAACTTTTTGGTCGTCATCCATTTACCTTTTGATCGTTTTGGGTGTAACAAATTCATAATAATCTAAAGCTGCGACCTAAATTTAGCAAACCCATAAACTACACTTACTGTCTGGCTTGTAGCGGCAAGTTAACCGGAAATGCGAACGCGAATTCACAAAAAAGTTTTAAGAATATTTCGTGCAATTTTTTTTCGATAACACGACATTTCGGATAGGTACAAAAATGAATACTTATACAGTTCCGTCTACGGTGGCTGGCAGATATTATGTCTAGGAATAAAAGTCTGAATAGATGAATTGCTGTCTATTGTGGCGGGTTGTAAAAGTCGCCGCTCCCCTCACGACGCGGGCGCACCGGGCAAGTGGAGCAGCCCGCAGAAACGAAGCGCGACGGACATTACAGTGATAATTAAATTCAATGTGA
Organism: Adoxophyes honmai; assembly: GCA_005406045.1. Lineage (NCBI taxonomy): Eukaryota > Metazoa > Arthropoda > Insecta > Lepidoptera > Tortricidae > Adoxophyes > Adoxophyes honmai. The sequence goes on from BHDV01065662.1 coordinate 56,159, forward strand.
CTCAACAGCAGCTTTGAAGACGTGAGAACTTTTTATCATCATCTGGTTTACTGTAGATAAATAATCTCGATTTCAAAGGCAGTGGGAAATCTCGTTAGCTCATTAATTTATTCTGTCGCATAGATGTACTAGGTAGTAAGTACTTGTAGTAATTAAGTTAGCGTGAGAAATTGTTGATCGGTTTTGTAAACCGTTGAGGCGTTGCGAATGGGCTGTCCGACGCTGCTCCCGTGTCATCGACTTCGTCGGACGCGGATTAATCTAACCGAGCCTTGTGAACTACGTAATACCGAGACAGCGCGAACAGCGAGCTGCTAAGCATTTAGGTATAAAAGTAACTTGAAAACTGTGAGATAGAGCTAATACTTTTTTAGCTCACACTCGCAAACTTGTTCAAAACTGCATGTGGCTTTAGATATCAACTTAAGTTTCTGACGTATTTAATAAAAAAAACCTAATGCCTAAAGCCTAATGAAATTCACTGCGCAACGGGATTAACTTTTGTCAGATAACATGGTTCACAAATTACTGCATACTTTTATTTTAACCGTTATTGGTATGAGAACCACTTTTAATTGTTACACAACTGTTAACGTTTCAGTTAGTTTTAATTATCATAAAATAAATTTATTCATAACATCAGGCAAATAAACAAATCTACGAATATCCAACTAAAATCTAAGCAAAATAGAAGTAATTAAAGGACTAACAGCCAATCAAATTAATTTAAAGCATGACTGTCCAAGTGCCCGCTTCACTGCCTCCGTCGGCGCTGCGTCGAAGATGATAAACTTCTTTTGTTTTATGACGTTGAAATAACGTTAAGTATATAATAGCTTTTAAGCTTAAGACTTTCACAGGAGATAAATTATTGTCCACGGGAGTAGCTGCATCATTCCCCTGTGGGAAAGTAGACGAGGAATCCAGTTAAATAGGCTCATAAAACCCGCAAGACTTTTTCTTGCCTCGGTATTTATTGTTCAATTTGACATAGCCATAATCATAACCAACGTATGAAACTCGTGTGCTACTTACAAAAATAACATCTAAACTTGGATAGTACCTTCTTTTTGTAACTTGAAGACAATTGCTGGCTGAAAAGAGCTTGAGGACAAAAGTAATTCTATTTTCAAATTACTTTGCTAATGGTACCTAATTTAATGTCAGTCATACACGTATAAATAAGATTCAAATTTACTACTCTTTCACCTATGGTGTCGTTTTTACAATTATAACTCTAATTCTTCTGTGGATGTCGTAAAAGGCAATTAAGGGCCACTAACTATTAAGGGTCACTATTATAACTCGTATATTTAATTTTAAACCAAAAAATGTGCCAAAAGTTGCTACCGAACGTGAAAAAGTCATGGTTTTGGTTTTATGCATGTAAATGTAACAGTGTGTGAGCTCTGCCTGCTTCATTTGAGAATACAAGCGTGATGTTACTAGCGGCGTTAGGAAGCTATATACATTTTATAATCATTTAAACATGCAATAAATTCTTATTCGCCTACCAAAATCGTATAATTTAGGTAACATATACCTACTTAGGTATATGGTAACTATAAAACGATGTCGAATAACACAAATTACTTTTCTGAGAAGATTCATCTTAGCGGATGCAATAAAGATAGGGGAGTCGTAAGGAGCCTGTAATAAACCGAGATATTATTTACAATGATCAAAGACCGCAGGCTAGAAAACAAGAAAAAGCTTCTGTTATTAGGATCTCTTATTCTTAGATCGCAGTTTAATTATATGCAAGCGACGATTGCAATAAAAGATTTTTATTGAGAGACACCTGCATAGGTACGTCGATCAGCAAGTTTTTGTGGAGACAACGTACTTTACTACAAAAATATGTCTAGATATAGTTAAACCGTGTACAACAACATTTACCTTACCATTTAGAGCTTATAAGATTTATAAGGGCTACAAACACCGCACGAGCATTTAAATGACAAATATTACCAGAGATAATTAAAATTTTGAAAATATAAAGTACTCTAGCTTTAATCGCTGAATTGACGGTAAAATCTAATTAAACGTTGAACGTGTCTCTTTGTAAAACGCAATTGTAGCCGCACTTCACTAAACGATGCTTGTTTACAAAGATATTTAAGAACGAATTACAATGATGATTTATTTCAATTAAATTTACAATGAGAGTTAATTTTATAACAATGCAATACACATGCTTGTAGACATCTCGCTAATTGTGTGAGAAAAGTACACCCATTGTGCTTGCTCATGCTGAGGTCCCAAGCTGTTGCTACCGTTAGCGTAATTGACTCATCTGCTTGCTAATTGCAATGGCAAAACAATACACCACAAAATGTCACGTTACTTTGCCGCTTGTGAGGTTTAAACAATGTATTCGTAGGTATTCGTAGGAGACTTAAGTGCTTTTCAATTGCGTGTGAAATCTAGAATGTGCGTAGGGTTCGCGCGATGCACTGTAATTGCAGCCGGAACCGTACCGGCGCGCCGGCGCCGCCGCCGTCCCGCAATCTTGTTC